>WHWC01000138.1:0-87500 GCA_019426215.1 Buddleja alternifolia | reverse complement strand
GTCTTCTATGTGATTCAAAACTTGGTAAATGTTTACAACTTTTGTTAAGAAAATATTTTTAAAATTTCAAGGAAATTAATTTTGTGGAAGAAAATAAATTATTCAGTATATATTCATGATTACTATTCTATTTCTAAACGGCTATTTTGACAAATTATTTTTAAATAATTATTATAATGTGTAACTCCTATTTATTAAAAATGATAATAATCAATCATTTTCAAAAATAATTTTGAAATATAAGTTTTAAAACTTTATTGTTTTATTTGAAAAAAAAAATTCCTAATCAAAGAGTCATTACATAAGTTACAAAATATTTAAAACAATGATTATTATATTTGTAGTGGTTACAAAATATTTAAAATAATTATTATAATGTGTAACTCCTATTTTCTATGTCTATAAAAAGGAAGATTTTTCTAGCATTTTATATACAAATCAACTTTATAATACTTCTTATACTCTACCACTTTCTTGTAAAAACTATACTTACCAACTAGTTATACATATACACAAGAATAATATATACTTATACTTTTGAAGGCAATTTAAGTGGTTAAGTTTATTCGTCTCATTGTGAACATGCTCACAATAGGAGACTCGCAGTGTGCATTTGGATTTTATCTTGGAGTGGTGACAAGTCGTCGGTACCAGCATGTAGGGAGGCATCACCACTTTAGGACAGCAACTTCGTCGTGACCCCCAAAAAGACAAGCGTTCTTTAACTCTAATTTCTTGTTGTTTATTTATATATATTATTTACAATTGTACTTACTAATTGTATTTGATTGTGATTTTGTAGGAACACAAATTCAAGAATTCCAACTGTATTCAAATGCATTCAAAGTTCAAAATTCAGATTATAGGGCTGACTATACAAAGTCAAAATGAATAAGTCCCAATCTTCCAGATACAAATTCAAAATGAATAAATTGCAATCTATTGCATGTCTCAAGCAGAGCCAAAATTAAACTAACCCAAACAGCTGAAAATTCCAACAAATGAAGAATCTCGGGCTTCTTTTAACTATATATCATCATCACCAGAGAGAATGAAACTGGTAATTAAACAACAAAAGAAGGCAGGGTTGGGTTTCCATTGATGGAAATACGTAAGACTGAGTAATTTGCCTGAGTCGAGGATCGCTCTTTGCATAAGATTTTATTTGCCATCTTTACTACTAGAGTTACAGCAAATAAGTCTCCCAAGAATAAACAAGCAAGTATTCAAAAGCAGCATTAGAATACTCTTGAACTTACACCAGTAGAGAGAAAGTGTATTTCTGTATTTTCAGATGTCTTTGAATGATTCAGGGATTCAGTATTTATAAACTTAGATAGGCCATTCAGAACGATTGTGTTTCTTCATTGAATAGCTACATTAAAGTCGTGACTGCTCATTTCAAACATTACATATCATTGAATAGACATATTCAAGTCAGAGGTGACTCTTCGTCTCTAACAGTTATATTCCAGACAAGGCAACTCGACTTGAATTACGCTAAGTTCAATATAACATTTCCCAACAGGTCACCAGACTTGACTCAGGCTGAGTTCAATACTCGACTTAACTCAAAGTGAGTCGACTCAAGTTCAGTTAAGTCCTTGACTTAACTCACCTCAAGGAGAGTTTCAGTGCTCAACACAATTCTTCTAAATAAATTCCCAGCACAAAGAAAAGGTAAGTTTCAGTGCTCAACACAGTTGTTCTAAATAAATTCCCAGAAAAAAGATAGATCACGATCGCCTACGGCTGCACACAAGCACCGGCACCAAGCCAAGCCAAGCCCGCACGCCCGACCCGATCTGCGGCGCGCGACGCGGGCGGTGCGGTGCTAGCGTAAGATAACTCCTCCTTATTCTTTGCTTGCGAATTTAAGTCTTCAATGAGTGAATATGTTTAAAAACATATTTCCACTTCACTAGTTTTGCCATGTGGGACATGAAACTTTCCTTACATAATTGACAAATCACTCCCTTTATAGATATCTAAAGGTACAGTCTGGCTCTTGTCTTTCCAATGTGGGATACACATTAAACAAGAGAAACCCATCACTTAAAATTCCAACATCCACTTCTTTAAGCTAGCCAGCATGCTTTGCTGAGACAAATATCAATCTGAAAATTCACACACACTCACACACACACACACATATATATCCATTTTTTATTGACAAATGAAATGACCGCAAAATATATATATAAAGAAGAGGCTAGCTAGTTTTTCACAAAGTCATGCACTTCTTTCTGTCTGCATAAAAAGCCTTTATATGTGCAGGTAAGGCATCATCAAACATTGATCTACAAATGACAATTTTCACAATAATGACACTTTCTGGTGAAGTGCCACTGAAATTAAACGAAAAATGAGTTTTCGTATGAAAAGTTGACAATGAGCAAATTGACAATTTTAGAATAAGAGGCGAAGAATAAAATAATAGTAGCATTGATTTTATTTCTTCACGGATATTTCTGTTAGAGTGATAAAACCCCGCAGGGAACTTTGTATTATTAAGCAATGTATATATAGGTACAAAGAATATGAATAATCTAATCTAGGTATATGGAAACAAGATATATAAGGAAAGATATGGAAACATAGTAAATATATTAGCTAACACTTCCCCGCAGTCTAAGCGGCAGTTTCACGAATGGTAAGACTGGATCCAAAATCAAGAAACATTGATGAAGATGAACCTTTGGTGAAGATATCTTCAAATTGATGAGCAGAAGGCACTTGAAACATACGAATTTCACAAAGAGCAACACACTCTCGTACAAAATGAATATCTATTTCAATGTGTTTAGTTCGTTGATGCTGCACAGGATTAGAAGCAAGATATATAGAGCTGATGTTATCACAGTAAACAATAGTAGCCTGAGACAAAGGACAATGTAACGCAAAAAGAAGATTATGAAGCCACGAAGCTTCAACAACAGCATTTGCAACACCTCGGTATTCGGCTTCTGCACTAGAACGAGAAACAATGGGTTGTCTTTTAGAAGACCAAGAAATGAGATTATCACCAAGAAATACACAATAACGGGAAGTGGAATGATGAGTATCCGGGCAACCAGCCCAATCCGCTTCAGAGTAGGCAACGAGTTGAGAAGTAGAAGAGGGCCGAAGATGAAGGCCGTGCGATATAGTACACTTGACATAACGTAAAATTCATTTGAGAGCATGCATATGAGGCTCACGGGATCGTGCATAAAAAGGCATATTTGTTGGACAGCAAACGAGATGTCGGGACGTGTGATAGTAAGATATTGCAGGGCTCTGGAGAGGCTATAAAATAGCATCAAAAACGGGAAAACCGAAGGAAGAGAGCTTGGCACGCGTATCCACAGGAGTAAGACAAGGGTTGCACGATGACATGTTGGCACGATCGAGAATTTCATGAGCAAATTTGGATTGATTAAGGACGAGACTAGAAGAGGAATGGGAAACAGAAATACCAAGAAAATAATGTAAGGGACCTAAATCAGACATAGCAAGCTCCGAGGAAAGAAGACGAGTGAGAGTGGTGAGAAGAGACGTGGAAAAGGCAGTGAGGACGATGTCATCCACGTAAAGAAGGAGATAAGTAGTGTGACCTGCATGGCGATAAAAAGAGAAGTATCGGCTTTACTACTAACAAAGCTTAAAGAGGTGATGTAAGAGGCAAAATGATGATACCAAGCATGAGGTGCTTGCTTGAGACCGTATAAAGCCTTGTGGAGACGACAGACGTGATGGGGAAAAGAGGGATTAACAAAACCTGGTGGTTGTTTCATGAAGACCTCTTCTTTGAGATGACCGTGAAGAAAAGCATTTTTTACATTAAGTTGATGAATATGCCAAGAATGAGAAAGAGCAAGACTTAAAACGGTCCGAATTGTGGCGCATTTGACAACAGGACTAAACGTTTCATCATAATCGAGGCCGAGTTGCTGAGTATAACCTTGAGCAACGAGGCGAGCTTTGTATCTTTCAAGTGTTCCATCAGAACGAAACTTATGGCGAAAAATCCATTTTGAGCCGACAATATTAGTGTTAGGAGGACAAGGAACAAGGGTCCAAGTAGAGTTAGAGTGAAGAACCGAGAGTTCAGCATCCATAGCAGAGGGCTTGGGCATAAGAGCGAGGTGTGGGAGAAGGAGAAGAAGACGCCGAGAGATTGAGTAATTATCGTGGGCGAACAATACCAGATTTGGAGCGAGTGACCATAGGGTGGTTAGAGGGGTTCAGATTGGGGTTGGTTATAGCAGGTGCAGGTTCGACTGGAGGGAGAGGCGAGACTGTCACGGGTGCACTAAGCAGGTCGGGCCTCATAGTCGGAGCGAGGGCAGAGATGGGGCGTGGAAAGGCGAGAGGGATGAGAGAGGGGGGGTCGTCATCGGGGAAGAGGAAAGAGTAATCATGAGGGAGTGACGAGGATTTGGAGGCATAAGGAAAGGTGTTTTCATCAAAGGTGACATGGCGAGAAAGAATTATTTTATTTTTGGAAAGATTAAGACAACGATAACCACGATGATTGTCGGGAAAGCTTAAAAAAATACATGTCGTGGAGCGCGGAACGAGTTTATGGGGTGCAGTGGCAGAGAGATTGGGGTAACATAAGCAACCAAAAACACGAAGATAAGTATAGGTGGGAAAAGTGTTGTAAAGAAGTTTAAAAGGTGTGCGATAAGATAAGGTGGTGGTGGGAAGTAGGTTAAGGAGATGAGTAGCCATGTGCAAGGCTTTGACCCAAAACACGGGAGGTAGACTGGCTTGAAACAAGAGAGTACGGACAATGTTATTGATTTATTGGAGGGTCCGTTCGGCTTTACCATTCTTCTGTGATGTATTGGGACACGAAAACCGAAAAGTAATACCAAGAGATCGAAAAAAATTATGGAAATTAGTATTGTCAAACTCACGTCCATGATCACATTGAAAGGATTTAATTTTAGTATTGAATTGAGTTTTGACATAAGCATAAAATTTTTGAAAAACATGAAAAACTTCAGACTTATTACGAAGAGGAAAAACGCAAAGAAAGTGCGAGAAATCATCCAAAAAAATTACATAATAACGAAAACCGTTGGCACTAGGTAATGGCGAGGTCCATAAATCCGAATGAATAATATCAAAAGTACTAAAAGAACTAGAAGTAGAGCTAGAAAAAGGAAGACGACGATGTTTGCCAATTTGACAGGCATTACATAATTGTAAAAAATTGCCTTGACATTTAATAAAATTCCTAGAAGCTAAAACTTTAAAAATTTGAGAGCCGGAGTGACCAAGACGACGGTGCCAAAGCATAGGACATGTGGCGGTAAGAGCGACAACAAAGGGAGGAGAACATAGAGTAGAAGGTAGAACCGGGTAAAGATCGTCGTGACAATTACTGCGGAAGAGGTGGTTGCCCGTTCGAAGATCCTTCACAGAGAAACCAGACGGGTCAAATTCGACAGAGACATTGTTATCACGAGTGAATTGACGGACAAAGACATGATTTTTTACGATTTTAGGAGAGACTAAAACATTAGGTAAAGAAAGCATAGATGAAGAGTGAGGAAAATAAGAGTGACCAATATGAGAGACAGTTAATGCAACACCATTATCAACAACTATTGATTTAGATGAATCACAATGTACGACATAATGTAAATCACCTAGATGAGATGTCATATGTGCACTAGCCCCAGAATCCATATACCAGTTTCTATCGGGCTGTGAAACAGACATTGTGGAGAAGAGCTGAGATAAATCCGTGGGTTGTGATGGGGGAGGCGGGCCCATAGGAGGAGGACCCGATGGCATGACTTGGCCGAATTGCATTAATATGCCAGGAGCAGGAGAAACAGTCCAATATGAAAATTTTGGAGATTGGGCTGCATATGCTTGATGCTGAAATTGAGGCGCTGATCCATAAGTAGCAGGAGTGGGCTGGTTGTAGGTTGGCCCAGTATAGTAGGCCTGTTGGTGTGGAGAAGCAGGTGCATGCATGGAATTCCAAGTGGGCCGCGGTGATTGAACATAGGTAGAATTGGAAAGTGGCCCATATGCATGAGGTGGACTTTGAAAGTTTTGTCCATAACTATTAGATGGCTGCTGTGTAAAAGTACTTTGAAAATTTTGTCCATAACCATGAGATTGCTGCTGTGTAAAATTACGTTGAGAATTTTGTCCATAACCATTAGATTGCGGCTGTGTAAAATTGGACTTTGAGGAGAAATTGGAATTGCCGTATGTCCCATTCCCGCGGCCAGATCCACATCCATAAGATTTTCCTCGACCTCGACCTCGATTATTGTCACTACGGAAGTTATTTTGGGAATATAGAAGAAAAGAGGAGTCGGATGAGGGAGACGACATAGGTTTTTGGGATTCGCGAGACTCATGCAAAATAAGCATATTACGACTTTGAGAAAAATTAGGAAAAGGATGTTGATTGGTGATGATGTCGATAATACTATTATAAGAATCGGGCAAGTTATTAAGAATTTGTAACATTAGTTCTTGATCCTTAATTGGCGAATCGACGTCTTTAAGATTGTCCGCGATTCGTTTCATATCACGACAAAAGTCGGAAATAGACAAAGTGCCCTTTTTATAATTACGAAATTTTTCTTGAAGTTGAAGGGATCGGAAAGGTTTGTTGTTATTGAAAAAAGCTTTGATATTATCCCAGATATTTTTGGCTGTAAAACCATCGCCACTAACACTATCAAGAAGACTGGCATCGACGGAGTTATACATCCATGTTTTAATTTTGGAATCTAAACGAATACCAATCTTCATCTTGATCATTTTTGGGAAGAGAAGAACCATTAATATGTCCTAAAATGCTATAACTACAACAAATATCAGAAAAAATAGTTTTCCACAATTTAAAACGAGGATCTTCCTCACAAGGCTTGAAATTAAAAAGATGAAAAACATTGGTTATAGCAAAGGCCCGGTGGGAGGGGGTAGGATTATTGGTACGAGGTTCTCCCATAGTGACAATAACGCAAGACAGACGAAGAAGATGAAGAAAAAATTAAACAAACAAGGAACTCACCGGAAAAGGAGACGACGGCGGCGACTTTGGGTGTTGAGCGAAGGTGCACCGCGGGGCTTGGTGACTTGGGTGGGCGGCGGCGGAACGAAAATAGGGAGGAGAGAATTTCCTAAGTTAGGCTGATACCATGTTAGAGTGATAAAACCCCGTAGGGAACTTTGTATTATTAAGCAATGTATATATAGGTACAAAGAATATGAATAACCTAATCTAGGTATATGGAAACAAGATATACAAGGAAAGATATGGAAACATAGTAAATATATTAGCTTACAATTTCGATAGAGGAGTTGATTGTAATATTCTTAAGTATGTGAACTCTTGAGTAATTTAATTAATTCTAGAGTGCAACAATACTTATTTAGTGGACTTAATGATAAGAGGCGTTTTTACGTGTTTTTAAGCCTATGATCTGATATTGTTGGAGTTATTTATTGCCTAAATCATGCCACAGTTGCGTTTAATTGGGGTGTTAAGTGATTTCAGGTGATGAACGAGAGCACACGAAGAAAAAGGCGAAAAACGGTGCACGACACTTTTTGAAGCCTGTCGACCACGCCCAGGCGCCGATCAAGAACAACAAACTTGATCCCTGTTGACCGCGCCCGAGCGCCGTACTATCCGCGCCTAGGCGCCGTTATACCCGCGCCCGAGCGCCGTACTATCCACGCCTGGGCGCCGCCGGACTTCTTCCCCAAGAAAAGTATGCCACGTAGGCCGCGCCTAGGCGCCGTATTTCCCGCGCCTAGGCGCCGGCGTAACCGTTTTTCAATTGTTTAAAAGCCAAATTTCAGATTGAAAGAGGGGTTGGAAAATCTGGGATTGGAGACACTTTGCTGGGTTTTGAGCCACAATTTCATCAACAATTGAAGGGGAAGAAGGGGGATTGAGCTAGAGATTGAAGCTACAAGCAAGGATTCATCATCATTCAAGACTTAGGGAGTTTCTTTTGCATTTCATTTACATGTTTATGTTAATAACTATGTATATGATTGTTTTAGACCTTCTTGAGCTATTGAATATGAGCTAATCTTGTAGAACTAAGGCCATGTGAAGGCCTAATTTACAAATCATTATATGTGAAGTTAATTTTCGTAATAATTCTCCTATTGCTTTGTGTGTTGATTTTGTGCTTTTATTCCAATCATGTGTTTGATCACCATATGCTTGCTATTGTGCCTAATCTAGTCATTCGAGAGAAGATAGGTTAGGGTTCAAAGAAATCAACACATCATCCGAAACTAATGTGGAATTGCTCCTAGAAATAGGTAAAGATTTCCGGGTGCTGTTAGCCGGGTTTATCCGGGGAAGCTCTAGAACGTTAATGCATGGTTATTGATTAGATTCTCGGATAGACATATTTAGAGAACCGTCAATCAATCATAGGATTGTTATGTGCCGAGACATCGGGTAATAGTTAATTAAGGAGTTTCCACCAAAGCAATAGGAGTCTAATATTTCGAAGAGTA
The DNA here is from genome assembly GCA_019426215.1 of Buddleja alternifolia. Taxonomy (NCBI): domain Eukaryota; kingdom Viridiplantae; phylum Streptophyta; class Magnoliopsida; order Lamiales; family Scrophulariaceae; genus Buddleja; species Buddleja alternifolia. The sequence continues at coordinate 78,998 of WHWC01000138.1, read as the reverse complement.
GCTCACGTATATTGATGCGTAGATTAGGTTGTAGCATGTGCCTTAGTCGTTTATCGCTCTTGAGTTTTAATCTATAGTCTGTTTCTCTTTGTTCTTCACTTGTTTCTCGTTATAGTGCAATTTAGTTTCGTCCATTTTCATTAATCAAAAGCTAAAAATTCAAGTCCCTGTGGTTCGACAACCCGGACTTTTAGTCCACTTTATTACTACCGCGACTAGTACACTTGCTATCCAAGCACGTTAGGTATTAGCGTGTCAAGTTTTTGGCGCTGTTGTCGGGGACTTGTTTTTTTTTAGTTTTTGATTTTCGTTTTACGTTTTCATAATTTCTAGTTTGTTGTTTATTTTCTTGTTTCCTTTTATTTTTCGTACTAGTCTAATTTCGTTCTTGTGTTTAATTGCTAGATTCTTGTGTGGTGCATGACCCGTTCCTCAAACGAGCCTCTATACGAGTTGGAGCCCGAAATTGAATGAGTGTTTCGGACTAATAGGCGAGCAAGAGAAATGGCCAATAATTTGGACATGAACTTACCGGAAAATAGGGAGTGGTTACAAGGTGTTCTACAAGCCATGCAAGGGGCACCTCCTCCACAACTTCCGTCGGTTCGGGGTAGCTTACCACCTAGGGTCCATACCATTCCGGGGCCCGTGGTCGTGCCTAACTTCTTTGCACCCAACTACCACATTCCGGCTCATATCTTTAATATGGTGCAAGGGGATCCTTTCTATGGAGAACCGCACGAATCACCTCATGCTCATTTGGAAACCATAGACGATGCTCTTGTGACCATTCAATATCACCCACGGGATCTTGATGCGATTCGTCTAAGAGTCTTCCATTTCTCATTGAAGGATAGGGCGACAACATGGTACAAATCCTTACCTCCACAATCTATTACGACATGGGGTGAGTTGGTCGATGCCTTTTTAAATAAATTCTTCCCACCCTCCAAAATCAATGAGCTCCGGAGTAATATCAAGGGGTTTAGGCAAAGGACCAATGAGTCGTTAGCCGAGACTTGGGCTAGATATAAGGGCATGCTCCGAAAATGGCCCGATCATAATTTTGGGTTGAATGAACAAGTACTCCATTTCTATGATGGGGTTCGGTCACGTATTCGGAATAGATTCAACGCGGATGCGGGAGGAGATCTCCTTGGGTTAGACTGTCAACGTGTATGGGACAAAATAGAACAGTTGGCCCGAGAAGACGAGCTTTACCCCGACAATGAAGAGACCTCATCTTCTAAAAAGGTTGCTTGTGTTGAGGAAGTGGTTGAGGGAGTAGTGGCTTTGGAACCGGAGGTTGAAGACGTCAATTATGTTGGGAATCATAATCGACAACGGTTGGACTTTCATATACCCGAAAATTTTCCAAAAAGGCCCAACCCCGCACAAAACGCACAACCAAGGATCTATCAAGCTCCACGACCACCTTTCAATAACCCACCCCCGAGGCAAGGCAACTTCAATAGACAAGGTCAAGATCAAGTGCAAATGCGACCTCCTACAACCGATGAGAGACTCGATGCCCACATGAAGAAATCCGATGCGTCGTTCAATGAACTTCGGAGTATGATGAAGGATATGTTCATGGAACTTAAGGATATGAGGACACATATAGGGCAAATCTCCTCCACGGTAAATGGTAGAGCCCCGGGTACTCTACCAAGTGACACGGAGAAAAACACGAAAGAACAATGCTATGCAATTACTTTAAGGAGTGGGAAGCAGTTGGAAAATGATGCAACACTGTCTTCCACGCCTAGGCGCGAGTCAGACCACGCTCAGGCGCCGTCCACACCAAGTCAGGAACATGTGCCACTGACTGCCGTGCCCGAGCACCGTCATGTCCACGCCCAGGCGCCGAACCAACCGCGCCCAGGCACCGCCTCCTATTCCTTCCGGTCCTAGTTCTTCGACTCCAACGCCTCCTCCCCCCATTGAGATCCGTCTTCCCTTTCCAAATGCACAGAAGAAGAAGGAGATGGATCCAAGTTTCCTTCGGATTTTGGCGATTCTTCGGGAGGTGAGAATCAATATTCCTTTCATTGATGCCATCCTACAAATGCCAAATTATGCTAAGTTCTTCAAGGATATGCTATCCAACAAGCGTAAGTGGGAGGAGAACGAAACGGTTTGTCTAACCGAGGAATGCTCCGCCGCATTACTTAACAAAATACCTCGCAAGCTCAAGGACCCGGGGCGTCTCACAATACCGTGCACTATTGGCCATCTCAAGTTCGACAAAGTTCTGTGTGATTCGGGAGCAAGTATCAACCTTCTTCCCTACTCGATTTTTAAGAAGCTAGGCCTTGGAGATCCTACGCCAACATCCATGTCCGTGCAATTGGCGGATTGCTCTATCAAGAAACCAAAGGGCGTTATCGAGGATGTCATTGTACAAGTCGACAAGTTCTTCTATCCGGTTGACTTCGTGGTCCTTGATATGGAGGAAGATGTTGAGATTCCCTTGATTCTAGGAAGACCTTTCCTAGCCACTAGTAATGCCAAGATAGACATGGGAAATGGTAAGTTGACATTGAAGGTCGGAGATGTAAAAGTGATATTCGATGCTTATAATGACAAGAAACCACCTATGGATGATCTTACTTGTTTCAATGTCGATGTTATTAATCCGTTGCTTGATGAGAAATGTGAAAGTGGCAAGGCTAAGAGCACACTAGAGTTGGGGGATGAGGGTCCCAAGGATGAACAAAACAAAGTGGGAAAAGAAGATTTATGCATGAAATACATTCCACCCCATCGCCGTGTTCGTGAGATCGACAAGACTCATCCGAAAAAAAAGGGCTTATTGCAAAACCCCGCGATATTGGTGGAAGCAAGTAGACCATGAAGGCAAAAGGAGGCATGACCGGGATATCGTCTTGTTGAATGGGCCACCTATATGACCCTCACATAGCACAAAGTCAAGCTAATGACTATAAACGAGCGCTTCTTGGGAGGCAACCCAAGTTTGTAAGTTTTGCTTTCCTTTTCCTTTCGTTCTTGTCTTGTTTAGTTTTATTTGGTTTGTATCTTGAGGTTGTTTTCTTACGCATGTCTTATCCGCTTTATCTTTTCGGTGCATGTTTTAGTATCTTTTGTTGTGTTGTTTAGCTGTTTGTTTTGGTGTTTTATTTTTGGATGTTGTTTCAAGCGTTGAGTCTTTTATATATTCGATGCATGCTCGGTTTATTGTCGATATACATTGTGTTGCATGTTGCGTTTATCGAATATATGCTATGCTTACCCGTTTTGTATGGCTAGCACATTTTCACTTTGTAGTGGATACCCGCGTGTGAGGTTTTCTTTCTTCCGAGTAGCTGTTGCCAAACTTTGGACAGACTCTGATTGGACAACTCGGGTTTGCTTTTCAGCATCCCATTATGGTGACGTGTACTCTCCTCTTTTATTTTCGAACATTGGGGACAATGTTTGTTCCAAGTTTGGGGGGGTTTATATTCGATCCATTATTGTCATGTTTATTTATGCTCTATATCCTGTCCAAGTTTGGGGGGGGGGGGGGGGGGGGGGGGGGGGAGACAGTTGTATCTCTACAGGGATAATGTGCATTTTTTTTAAGCATCTTAAATTTTTTTTGTAGGATTGCAAACCCTTCAATTAACGCATTGAGAGTGATTAAGTTAAATCAATGGCATCTTTTCTCTATCAATTTGGACTTAAATGAACTATACACATTGTTTCCTTGCTCAAGGGACCCTAAACGAGATTAAATTGTCCCTAAGATGATTCACATGCGCACATAAGTCGAGGGTAGAGGAGTTGAGTGGATACCCATTTTGAAACACTTAAAGGCTTGATCCCGGAAATATCAACTTAGATGTTTCACATGTGTTATGAGTTGAGAAAGTCTTTGTTTGCTTAGAAAGAATAAAAGAGGTTGAACATTGGCATGACTGAAAAAGTCAGGTTTAATAGATACTGGGGGCGAAGAGCACCATGCCTAGAATACTGTACTATTAAGCTAATTTGAGCTAAGCTCAAGCCAATGCAAGTGTTAAGTGAATAAGGACCTAGTTTGGTTTTGTGGCCTTTGACACTCGAGCGATTAAGCCCTTAGGGGTGTCTCTACACTTAATACCCTAAAACCGTCCGGTTTAGGAGTTATTGGCTCAAAGCTCGTTACAAGGGTGTCATAGAAAGCCTAAGAGAACCGAACATTGCACATGGTCTAGCCTCTAATGTTGTGAGTTGAAATTTGCATATAAGTTAAAGCCCAAAGTGGATAAATTGATGAAATTTTAAGTGATTATGAAGTTTTCCTCAATTCTCATGCCGTGTGATTACTCGAAAGTCGATAAAATATGGGATTAATGCTTGAAAAGTGGTAAGAATGCCACTCGATTATAATACCTTAGACTTCTCACTCTACACCCTTAGGATGGTCTTTTCAAAATTGAGGCGTAACATGAGCAAGTATGTGACGTGTATATATATATATAACCTCGAGCTTAAACAGACGAATTCATGCCATTGCTTTGTTATTAATCACATTGATTTGGGTTGATTGAGTGTGGTGGAAAATCCTTCGATTTTGTGGGTATATCATATGCAAACCCTCACGAGACTATAACTCGTCCTTTGAGGTAACTCAAGGGTTCAAAGGCTTGTTGCATTCGCTAAATGCAACCGTGTCCTCCACGAAAGTGAGTTAGGTAGTTTTTCGTTTTTTCTCTTTTTCTTTTTATTTCTCCCGTGTTTGATGATGTTTTTCCTAACCTATAGCTTATCGCTCGAGGACGAGCAATTGATAAGTTTTGGGGGGTTGATAAGAGGCATTTTTACGTGTTTTTAAGCCTATGATCTGATATTGTTGGAGTTATTTATTGCCTAAATCATGCCACAGTTGCGTTTAATTGGGGTGTTAAGTGATTTCAGGTGATGAACGAGAGCACACGAAGAAAAAGGCGAAAAACGGTGCACGACACTTTTTGAAGCCTGTCGACCACGCCCAGGCGCCGATCAAGAACAATAAACTTGATCCCTGTTGACCGCGCCCGAGCGCCGTACTATCCGCGCCTAGGCGCCGTTATACCCGCGCCCGAGCGCCATACTATCCACGCCTGGGCGCCGCCGGACTTCTCCCCCAAGAAAAGTATGCCACGTAGGCCGCGCCTAGGCGCCGTATTTCCCGCGCCTAGGCGCCGGCGTAACCGTTTTTCAATTGTTTAAAAGCCAAATTTCAGATTGAAAGAGGGGTTGGAAAATCTGGGATTGGAGACACTTTGCTGGGTTTTTGAGCCACAATTTCATCAACAATTGAAGGGGAAGAAGGGGGATTGAGCTAGAGATTGAAGCTACAAGCAAGGATTCATTATCATTTAAGACTTAGGGAGTTTCTTTTGCATTTCATTTACATGTTTATGTTAATAACTATGTATATGATTGTTTTAGACCTTCTTGAGCTATTGAATATGAGCTAATCTTGTAGAACTAAGGCCATGTGAAGGCCTAATTTACAAATCATTATATGTGAAGTTAATTTTCGTAATAATTCTCCTATTGCTTTGTGTGTTGATTTTGTGCTTTTATTCCAATCATGTGTTTGATCACCATATGCTTGCTATTGTGCCTAATCTAGTCATTCGAGAGAAGATAGGTTAGGGTTCAAAGAAATCAACACATCATCCGAAACTAATGTGGAATTGCTCCTAGAAATAGGTAAAGATTTTCGGGTGCTGTTAGCCGGGTTTATCCGGGGAAGCTCTAGAACGTTAATGCATGGTTATTGATTAGATTCTCGGATAGACATATTTAGAGAACCGTCAATCAATCATAGGATTGTTATATGCCGAAACATCGGGTAATAGTTATTTAAGGAGTTTCCACCAAAGCAATAGGAGTCTAATATTTCGAAGAGTAGCTCACGTATATTGATGCGTAGATTAGGTTGTAGCATGTGCCTTAGTCGTTTATCGCTCTTGAGTTTTAATCTATAGTCTGTTTCTCTTTGTTCTTCACTTGTTTCTCGTTATAGTGCAATTTACTTTCGTCCATTTTCATTAACCAAAAGCTAAAAATTCAAGTCCCTGTGGTTCGACAACCCGGACTTTTAGTCCACTTTATTACTACCGCGACTAGTACACTTGCTATCCAAGCATGTTAGGTATTAGCGTGTCACTTAAATATTGTTAAATGGTAATCAAATATTACCATGCGATGGTAATTCGATTTGACCAATTTGGAGTTAGAATTAATTTTTCCCTAAGGTCCCTTCTCAAGCCTCGAATAGAAACTTGATTAAATATTAAAAGGTCCATTGGATAGATTGTTTTTTGAACTCAGACGAAAAGATGTGGGAAATATCTTTAGAGAAAAATATTTGAATTAAAGTTAAATTAAATTTGATTTAATTTAATTTAAAAGAAAAAAAAAGGGACGGGCCTCGCCGTGTGACCCGTGGCCTGGCCGCCGTGTGACCCGTGGCTTGGCAACCGGGTGACCTTGAGCCTGGCCACCGGGTGGTCTTGTGGCCTTGCCCATTTTCTTTGTTATTTGTCCCACATAGATTAAAAATGAAAGTTTTCAAAGCTTGACCATCTATAAATAGGGGTCATGAGGTGAGTTCAAGATACAACAAAAATTGCAAAAGAATTTTCTAATTTAGAAAATATATTTGCAAAGTATATAAAACTTCTTTTAAGAAATTTTATTTTAGTATTAAATTTCAATTGGGAGCCCACTCTCCTGGGTTCAAAGCGAGGCTTTGCGGTTTGAGAGCTCGGTTTCCTCCGACAAGAAGGAGGTGTTCTTAGTTGCGGTGTACCAGCTCGTTTCAATCTTTGAAGGAAGGTTGTATTTTTTGTTTTGTTTTAATTATTGATTTTATTTCTATAGCATGCAATTAATTAATTAGTTTCAATTAAATTGTTTAATTAGTTAGTTTTTTTAATTGCTAGCTATAGTTAATCAATAATTATTAATTAAATTGTTTAATTAATTAATTTGTTTCAATTAAATTGTTTAATTAGTTAGTTTTTTAGTTGCTAGTTATAGTTAATCAATAATTATTAATTAAATTTTTTAATTAGTTATCCCTTGCCATAGTATGTATGATTTAAAATTTTAAATGTCACGCATGTTCGCATTAGAGATAGATTCTTTAATATAAATTTCGCTGCGTACTTTTTGGGGTTATTTTCGATGTAATTTCCCAACAAGTGGTATCAGAGCAGGGCTCTTGATATGCACATGTGAGACATGTAGGCTTGTATGATTTTTTTTTTAAATCTAATGATACTAAGGAATATTGTGGAATTAGATTCTAGATATTAATGCTTATAGCATGTAATTTTAATTATGATTAAAGCATGCTTATTTGATTAGATCAATATGTTTAAATTGTTTAAAGGCATGAATACTTGCTTATAGCATTAATATATTTGTTTATATTCTACATGATTTGATCAAATGTGTTATTTAAATTGTTTAAATAATATGTTGAATATATTGTGTCAATCATATGTTTAAATTGTTTTGACATGATGATTAAGTGGGAGTGTTTTTAAGATTATTTTCTTAGAATAAATAGTTCAAGTGTTGGATTATTGTTCAATTAATTTTGAAAATTGTAATTTGATTAGAACTCATAATTTGTTTAATTAAGCCAATGTTGTCATTATGTAATAATGAAAAATCCACGAGTTGTAAAATATCAAGTGGGAGCGAGATTCAAGAGTTGAATTCTCATGGCCTCCATTACTGGTCTAATGGTATAGTGAGTGAATATTATTCCCTGAGGAAGATATTTGCTCACGATTACAAGATTAGATCCCAAATGGGTAGATTGAAATATGTGTAAACGAGTGCGATCACGCTGCCGTGAAGTATCTTGAATATCATATGGATTGTCTAAGTAATGATGTACACTTGATTGGGACAGCATATTAGCCTCCCGGAGGAGCTCTGTTATGTCATCCCAAAGGTTAGAGATTGAAATGGTGGGTTAATCATGTTTAGTAAGAGGTACAAGGGAAAAACATATTAACTGAGAAGTGTTCTCGCCTAAACTTATTATATTTTTCGATCCTGCTGCCAAGAAGGAAAGTGTATAAATTTAGGTCATCATAGCATGTACAAAATATGGTTATGTGGATTCCATTTTTTGTTTATTTGCTGAAGTATTTTGACTCATAACTTGTTTGTAAATTTTTTAGTTTCATAAATGGCATCCATTAGTCCTCTACAATCTATCCTTAAGGAAAATAAGCTCTTAGGATCTAACTATGCTAAGTGGAAAATGAATCTCGAGATTGTGCTCACTCATGATGAGCACAAGTTTGTTCTTAGCGAACCATGTCCTCCAGTCCCTGCTACTAATAAATCACAGGCTGTTAGGGACCGTTATGAACGGTGGCACAAGGCCAATGAGATGGCTAAATGCTATATCCTAGCATCTGTGTCTAATGTTCTCAAGCATCAGATGCAAGAGATGGTGACTACAGCAATGATGATGCAGCATCTCAAGGAGATGTTTGGTGGTCAGGATAGGACAGCTAGACATGAGCTGATGAGGAAGATACTTACTACCAAGATGACTGAAGGAACACTAGTTCAAGAGCATGTCATGAGGATGATGGCTTACTTGAATGATCTAGAAATCCTCGGTGCAAAAATGACAATCAAACCCAGCAGGATATGATCCTGAACTCTTTGCCAAGTTCATTCACTCAGTTCAGGCTTAACTATGCCATGAATAATAAAGATTACTCATTGCCTGAATTGATGAATGAACTGCAAGTCGCAGAAGGTGTCATGAGAGCTAAAGGGAGTGTTAATTTTGCTCAGACATATGGTACGAAAGCTAAGAAATGGAATGATAAGAAAAAGAAAAAGGGTAAGAACAAAGTTGCTACTATAAAAACTAATATTCAAAAGAAAGCCAAGCCTGCAAAAGGAAAATGTTTCCACTGTAGGGAAGATGACTATTGGAAGAAGAATTGCCCAAAATATTTAGCAAACCTTCCTGCTAAATCTGGCAAAGCACCTAATCAAGGTATAATGATATCTTGTTTACTTGAAACATGTTTAGTTGGAAGTCCACCAGGTTCTTGGTGTGTGGACTCAGGATCAACTAATCATATTTGTAACATGTTGTAGGGCTTTCAGCTGACCATGCAGCTAAGTGATGGTGATATGTACCTACTAATTGGAGATGGTAAAAGCATGCCAGTAGTAGCTATAGGGCTTGTTAGTTTATATTTTATGAACAGAGTATTACTTTTGAAAGACTGTCTATATGTGCCTTCTATCCGTAGGAATTTGATTTCTGTTAGTTGTTTGATGGTTTTACTGTTGTTTTTGAATAAAGTTTGTCTATTAAGCATAATAAATCGTTTATACGTAAAGGCACTAGGAAAGATGGTTTGTTTTTATTATTTCCTGATAAATACTCTGTTGGTAATTTTGAGGCTAATACAAGTATACAAATCTTACCATTGAAAAGAAAAACTCCAATGACTGATGAAACACATATGTGGCACTTGCGTTTAGGTCATATTAACTCTAATAGGATCCAAAGACTGGTATCTGATGGACTTATAAGTCCATTCGACCTTAAGAATTTACCAGTCTGCGAATCATGTTTGGAGGGCAAAATGACCAAAAGGCCTTTTAAGGGAAGAGGCAATAGAGCCACACAGTTGCTTGGATTGATTCACACTGATGTTTGTGGACCAAGGAACATTCAGGCAAGAGGAGGTTTTGAGTATTTCATAACTTTTATAGATGATTACTCAAGGTATGGATATGTATACCTAATGAAACATACGTCTGAAACTTTTGAAAAGTTCAAAGTGTTTAAGGCTGATGTGGAAAATTGATTAGATAAACATATCAAATCACTTAGATCAGATCGAGGTGGCGAATATCTATCCAGAGAATTCTTGGACTTCTTAACTGCAAATGGGATTAGATCTCAACTTACTGCGCCGGGTACACCCCAGCAGAATGGTGTTGCAGAAAGAAGAAATAGAACATTGATGGAAATGGTAAGATCCATGATGAGTCATGCGACTCTACCTAGTTTTTTTTGGGGATATACACTTGAAACAACTGCTTATCTACTGAACTTAGTCCCATCTAAGTCAGTTCCGGAAACACCTCTGGAGCTATGGATTGGGCGAAAGCCTAAGATTAACTATTTCTGTATTTGGGGATGTCCACCGCATGTGTTAAGGAAAGATCCTAACAAGTTAGAGTCAAGGACAGAAGTATGCTTGTTTGTAGGATATCCTAAAGAGACTAGGGGTGGTCAATTTTATAGTCCTAATGATCATAACGTATTTGTGAGTACAAATGCGAAATATCTTGAGGATGAACTATTAAATGGCTACAAGAGTCGAAGTAAGCTTGTATTGGAAGAGATGGCAGTATCAGATACTACATCTGAACAACCTAGTATAACTGAGAACATAGATAATACATATGATGTACCTAGTGTAACTACTGATGTGGAACCTAGTACACATGAGCCACGTCGTAGTGGGAGGATTATCAGACCTCCTGTCAGATATTTTCAGGAAACCCTTGTGGTTGAGCCTGAACTTGAATCTGATCCTCTTAACTACAACGAAGCTCTAGCAGATATAGATGCTGATTGATGGGTCACTGCAATGAAATCTGAGTTGGAGTCAATGTACTCAAACAATGTCTGGGAACTTGTACAGGCACCAGAAGGTATTAAACCCATTCAGTGTAAATGAGTCTACAAGAGAAAGAGAGGAGTGGATGGAAAGGTAGAGACCTTTAAAGCAAGGCTAGTGGCAAAGGGTTATACCCAGATAGAAGGCATGGATTATGATGAAACCTTCTCGCCAGTAGCCATGTTTAAATCTATAAGGATTCTCTTATCCATTGCAGCTCATTATGATTATGAGATATGACAAATGGATGTTAAGACAACGTTCTTGAATGAAAATCTTCAAGAAGAAATCTATATGATACAACTGATAAGAGGTGTTTTTACGTGTTTTTAAGACCGTAATTCTTATGATTTGGATTCCCTTATTGCTTAAATCATGTCACATTTGCATTTAATAGGTGTGTTAAGTGAATACAGGTAATAAATGAGAATACATGAAGAAAAGGGAAGAAAAACGACGTACAAAACAAGTTCAAACATGTTTTTCAACACCTAGGCGGTTTATGCATCTCCTACCACATTCGAGCGATAATTCCGTACATTTCGAGACCGACTTAGACAAAGTTTCCTTCTACAAAGTTTTAGACGAATGTCTTAGCTTCAAATGGGAACTTGAAACATCCAAATCGGAGGTCTATAGAGATAATTGTGAAGGAAATACGATTGCTGCGCCGAACAGAGAAGTACATGTGCCAGGATACGCCCCAGCGCCCTCCTAGTCATGCCTAGGCATGAATAGTCCGAATGTTACTCCTTTTTCAGCCTAAATTCCAGCATTATATGATGGGTAAGAATCACTTTTGGCCATAATTCAGCACATGTGTTGAGGGGTTATCATAAGTGTGTTTCTTGGTAGATTTACTTTATGGGCGCCAAATCAGAAACAACCTCCATGTTGAAACGTAATTTAGGTATACTTAGAGACCGAATTGGACAAAATGTCCTTCTGGAAAGTTGTAGATCTATGTTTTATCTGAACATGGGGACTTGAATAATCCAATTTGGAGATCTGTGGAGAAGTTTATGAGGAAAATACTAAGACTGCGCTGGAAAGCAAGAAAATGGCAGCATGCATGTGTTTTGTTGAAGTTTTCACATGGTTATGCTTGGTGGAATTCTTAATGGCCGAAAGTTCAACATTTTTTAGCTGGTTGGAATCTTAAAAGCCAAACTTTAAGCATCACCTTAGGTGAAAATCTCATTGGGGAACTTTAATGGGAATTCTTAATGCATACTTTAGTGAAATTTTTGGCTATAAAAGGAGGGGGAACCCATACTCTTCATGATTCACTATCAATTACAGATTCTTAGAGGAGAGGGGGGCAGCCTCTAATCTGATTTCTCCACCATTCATCACCATTCTTCATCACTCTTGGAGGGGAAAACTAGAGGAAGGAAAAGAGCTTGGGGATTGAAGGCTCAACTTCAAGATCCATCATTATTCACTTTTGAGGGAGTTTTTATAGCTTTTCATTTCAATTATGTCTATGAACATGTGTATTAATTCATTTATGTTTTTCATATTATCCATTATGAACTAAATTCATAAGACTAAGGCCATGTAAGGCCAAATTGTGATATATGCTTATAATAGATGATTGTTGAGGTTGTTCTTATATTGTTATGTGATGTGAATTTGTGTTTTTGCCTATCTTGCATATACTTGATCACTATATGTTAGAATCTTATGCCTAGGTTAATATTTCGGGAGAAAATTGACTTAGGGTGCAAGAAATTCACATCATGACCCGCAACTAATGAGGAATTGCCCCAGACATAGGTAAAGATTCCCGGGTGAAGTTGTTCGATTCAAATCGAGTGAACTCTAGTACATTAATGCATGTTTAGTGGTTAGATTTCCGGATAGGAATATTTGGGAAATCACGATCTAAGCATAGGAGTTTATACGCGAGACATCGGTTATTCTCTACCCTCGGAGTTCTCACCATAACAATATAAGCGTAATCCTTTAACTAGAATCTTTATAAGTATAATTGATCAATTTGAACCTAGCATGTGCCTTAGTCTCCCTTTATACTTTGTGTAAAATCAATTGTGTAATCTTGTTCTTATTGTATGCATTTTACCTATAATTTACTTTAATTATATTTGTTCTTTTTTTCGTTAAAATCATAAACTAAAATTCAAGTCTCCGTGGTTCGACAATCCGGACTTCTCGTCCACTTTTATTACTACACACGACTAGTGCACTTGCTATTATAGCACGTTAGCTTTTAGCGTGTCAACAACCAGATGGATTTGTAGTTGAAAATCAGGAGCATATGGTATGCAAACTGAAGAAGTCCATTTATGGACTCAAGCAAGCGTCTAGATCATGGAACATCAGGTTCAATCAAGCTGTCAAATCTTTTAGATTTGAACAGTTACCTGATGAACCATGTGTGTATAAAAGACATCATGAAAAGATTATAATGTTCTTAGTGCTTTATGTGGATGATATCCTACTCATTGGGAATGATGTGGGAACATTGTCTGCTGTTAAGATTTGCCTGTCCAATCAATTTGATATGAAAGACCTAGGTGAAGCCAGCTATGTTCTAGGGTTCAAGCTTTTGCAAGACCGAAAGAACAAGATGCTAGGCTTATCACAAGCTGCATATATAGATAAGATATTGGCAAGGTATAAAATGGCAGATTCCAAGAAAGGGTCATTGCCTTTTAGACATGGAATCCAGCTTTCTTGAGAACAGTGTCCTAAAACACCTAAAGAGGAAGAACACATGAGAAATGTACCCTATGCTTCTGCTGTGGGTAGTCTCATGTATGCTATGCTCTATACGATGCCAGACGTCTGTTATGCTGTAGGAATGATCAGTAGATATCAGTCGAACCTTGGACCAGAACATTGGGTGGCAGTGAAGCATATTCTAAAGTACTTAAGAAGGATTAGAGATTATATGCTTGTCTATCAAAGTGAGGAGTTGTTACCAATGGGTTACTCAGATTCAGATTTTCAATCTGATCGTGATTCTAGACGTTCTACCTCGGAATATGTGTTTACTCTTGGTGGAGGAGCCATTAGTCGGAGGAGCATAAAATAGTCTTGCATCGCTGACTCCAATATGGAAGCTGAATATGTGGCGGCTTCTGAAGCTGCTAAAGAAGCTTATTGGCTAAGAAAGTTTCTTATGGATCTAGAGGTTGTTAGAGAAGGGCTAACACCCACTCCATTGTGATAATTCTAGTGCTGTAGCCAATTCTAAAGAACCAAGAAGCCATAAGCGTTCGAAGCACATTGAGAGGAAGTATCACATCATTAGAGAATATGTAGATCGTGGAGAGATTGTGGTTAACAAGATAGCCCCATCTAATAATTCGGCAGATCCCTTCACTAAAACATTGGTACAAAAGAGTTTTGACTCTCATTTAGAAGGGATGGGTATTAGATATATGGCTAATTGGATTTGAGAACAAGTGGGAGATTATTAGGGATTGTGCCCTAAAAATCCAATTATATGAAACATTTATATTTCGTTTATGAAATTGTTCTTTATTAATTTTGTTGCAAGTTATGAGTATTATAGAAATCGTACTATAAGATATACATAGTCCAAAATAATATAAGATAATCCAATGGAAGTGTTGTTCCATGAAAAGACTTGGGTTATATGTGTCATATATTATTATAAATGGGTTGTAGTCGGTGATAAGAATGAGCGTCTTATCTGCTAAAGACTATAATATACTATATTTGATGATTTGTCTTAATCATGGTGTTAGAGTATATGCCCTCAAATGCCATAAAGAGGATAGATTTATAAGGCATTAACTTGTAACTAAACAATATCTTTTTATAATATATAAGGCATTATCTTGTTGTTTTCTTATAGGCATTTGTAAGGTGTTAATAAACAACGTAAAGTCCTTGAGAATAAGGCAAACCTTCTACTTCCTATTGGATAGGAAGAATGGCACTAGAAGGGTTTGATCCTTATTCTCTAAATAGGGTTCGCAAGTCTAAGAAAGTATTTGACTGCACATCAATACAGAACAAGGACTTGCATGATATAATTTTTGACAGAGAAAGTGTCAGTCGAACACTATGGGAATGATAGTGGGAACTTATGTCATGGACATATAAGTTGGACTAATATGTTCGAACACGGCTCGCATTAGTTTCATCACATGGGTATTCACTCACTGACAGTCAATGATGAAACTGATAAGTTGTGATAGGTACGCGTGAACCTTAGAACTGAGGAATCGAGTTGAAGATGCACTTGTCACATCAAGTCTATCATTAGAGTAGTTAGATCCAAAACACTCTTTGGTGGGATCGACCTCGAAGTGCGACTTGATGGGCAAGTAGCATTGTTAACTGATTAGCAAAATGAGATTTATTCTCTCATAAGTGAATGAGCTAAATATCCTATGCAGTCATGAATGAGTGGGGTTAAAAGTCTTGGGCCAAAGCATAAAATGACCTCGACTCACTATGAGCTAAGCATATGGTCAAGTTATGTGAGTTTGACTAAAACCATGACTCTCACTTGACTGAGATATAAGAATAAAAGATTTATACTCGTACAGTATTTACAGCGTATATGGTTTGGAATGATCCTCTTCATTCGTTCTAAATTGGGATGCGATGTGTGCCACGTGACTGGCTAGGTGTTATTCACATCCTTTTGGTTTTCTTCCAATTACCTTTTGAGACGAACGTAAAGAGTCGCGCTTAAAGGAAGTGCAAAAATAAAATCATGGAAAAAGACTTGAGAGAATTTTCGGTATTGGATATCGAGATTAATTATTTAATCATTATATGATTTTATTAATTAATTAAGTTAATGAATTAATTAATTCCTCAGAGGAATTTAATTATAATATTAACATGGATTTAATTGATTATTTGATTTATTTATTTATTGGATAAATAATATTAATTATTTAATTAATTAAATAAGCTTAATAGGGCTAAAAGGCCACAAAGTGGGCGTCCACATGAGGGGGTAAAATTTAGCCTAGGTTATTGTTACATTGTAGTATTAATATACTACTTAGAGAAAAATTAACCAAGGTCATCCACTTACAAACTTTCTCTCCAAGTCAAACTCTCCTCCCTTTCTCTCTTACACTAGTCGTCCATCAAAGGTGAAGAAGAAGGAAATTTTCATTTTTGACTCCGGCGTGGCAATTTAGAGACAGCGACGGATTTTCTGTTCAAGAAAGGATTGCATAGCTGGTTCAGATTTCAACATACGCGAGAACGGTAATTAATTTCGTTAAACCCAATTTAAATACGAGAAATAGAGATGAGCCACTGGGATTTTAACTTTGATTCTTCTGCTGCGTTTTTGTTTTTTCGCCATTAATTTCCCAACATTGGTATCAGAGCCAATTTCTGATTTCTATATTTAATTGATTACGTGATTATGTGTTTTTTTGCGTTTTTCAAGCATGTATTGAATATGTTTTTCGTGATGATAATCCATGATTTTTCTGCGTTTAATTCATGTATGTTGTAGTATGATGACTTGTGAATTGAAAAATATAATTTTTGTGAGAATTGGGTCGGAAAAAATCCGCGACGAGCGCAACGAGGACAACTCTGTGCGCACAGCAGCTGGCCCGGCCTTCGGGCCACCCGTTGTGCGCTCGACGCAGTGCACCAGGCGCACGACGTCGTGTCATGGGACTTGGCCGCGTCATGTGCTGGGCACACGGCGCCAGGCCGTGCGGCTAAGCTCAAGCCGTGCGCCGGGCGCACGACAAATGTCGTGTCGTGCGCCCAGCGCACGTGGGCCGGGGTCCATGACCCGGGTCCTAACCAGTCGGGTTATTTTTTCTTGGGTCCAATTTTTTTAAATTAATGGGTTTTGGGCTATTTTAATTACCGGGTGGGTCAAACGGATGATGACTCGGATTTAATTAAATAGAGCCCAAATTGTTTTATTTAAAAATGTGGACTTTTTAATAAATTAGTTTTGGGCCTAATTAATTAAAATTAAATTTGCCAATGGTTGGTAATTTAATTTAATGAAATTAAGACCAAATTAATTTTATTGAATAATATTAATTTAAGTGAAATAATTAATTAATGGTTCTTGGAGAATTTTTTAATTAAGTTATTTATTTAAATTAGAGATTTTCACTAAATGGTTTATTGTCATGATTATAAATAAAATTTAGAATTTTATTGAGGGAATTAATTAGTTGGACTAATTATTCATTAAAATAATCACCAACATAATTGCTTTATTTTTCGCGAGCATGTATTATATAATGGTGACATTGTCCATAGGCTTAGGTTATTTCTTTTGATTGTATTTTCTTTTATGGGTTGTAAGGGCCGGAAATTGAGCCCATTTATTTTATTTCTAGAATTATGTATAAGTTGTTTAATATTCTCATGTAATAGATAGAAATAAAATAGGCCTTTCAAGAGGAGATCAATCCAAAAGAAGAGGAGCTTGGAGCCCACGAAGAATAGCTAGTCTTATATTTTTCTTTTTAATGATGGCCCATTGGTTTAGGCCCTCTAGAAAAAGCCCATGGACATATGTGTTGGTTTATTGCTTTCGAGGCATGTTCATTAGTTATATGAAGCATGTATGTTATCAATATGCGCTATATAAATTGGATAATGTGCAAAGTGAAACTTAGATAAATGTTTAGAACGTGAATTCTCCCAATTAAAAATTACACTAAGTTAGTAAGGGGTGCTAGGCATCCTTTCCCTTCACTAAACTTAATGAAATTAAGTATTAAACCTTGTATATGGCATCTTCCCAGTAAGTGGGGGTCATATATTAAGTTTTAATTCTAAAATTTTATTAAGTGCATTAGATGCCTTAATCGAGACATACTTCACCCCAAATATCATTAAAGGGTTGCAAGGTGAAATTCAAATGTTAAATTATGAGGAGTTAGTGGGAGTAAACTTAGATAATCCAAAAAGCCTATAAATTGTTAAAGGGTTGCGGTTTTGGTGGATTATGGGAAAAAGAAGATTGAACCATTTATTGGATAGATTGATGTTGGACATCACTTTAATTAAAATAATGGACCAAATATCGTTAAAGGGTTGGCATCCATTAGATTAATTAAGGAACTCAATCCCCACCACGAAGTACATTGCAACGATCACTTCCGTTTTTCACAGTGGGAGTGTGAATCTCGAAAAATGTAGTGGGAGCCAAGTTATAAGTCGAAGTCCTTGATTTTAAACTTGTTTTAGTTTAGTTACACAAGTCTAATAAAGTCTGGTTTATTTGCTGCAGCTATTTTTCGATTTATCTCTCTCAAATTTAATTATGTCTCCCAAACCATTGTCGAAATTGATGGAAAACACAATTCTCAATGGTCCGAAATTGGTCGTCCTCCCATTCCTGAAAACGACGAGGGTTATGAAGTTCGCCTGGCTCGTTGGGATTGGTGCTGTGATAACCATAGAGCAAGGGTGTACATCTTAAGCTCGATGTGCATAGAGTTGCAAAGGTCCCATGATAAGATGGATAATGCAAGAGACATTATCTTGCATCTGGATGAGCTGTTCGGAGAACGCGGTAGGACCGCTACATATTTTTATTTTAAGGGATCTCTTCCGAACTAAAATGACTGAAGGAGAGGATGTTGGAGAACACGTTTTCAAAATGATGACCATGATAGAAAAACTAAAATTTTTAAACTTCTACATGGACCTACATCTCCAAGTTGATCTCATCCAACAGTCACTCCCTGATTCGTTCTATTACTTCGTCATAAACTTTGACATGAATGACATTGAGGGTTCTTTAGCTGGGCTATTAGAAAAACTCAAAGTTTCTCAGAAACAAATAAAGGCGGACAAATGGAACAACCCAATGGAAATTACTTTTCCTAATCCATTAGATGGAGGAAGGAATAAAAATGACCATTTGGAGGAAAGGGCATCCAACACGACTTGCAACAAAGCACACCAAAGGAAAAATAAGAGCGCTAGAAATCAGGACAGGTGCTTATGCTGCGGTGAGATAGGCTACTGGAGAAGAGACTGTCCTAACATATGAGCGAAAGGTAAAGAATTTTATGTTTTTTAAACTAATTGCTGTATTACCAATTCTTCCTCTTCATGGATTCTTGATTCAGGAGCTAATACTCATGTATGTTGTGTGAATCAGATTCTGGAAAGAAGTAGGAAACTGAGCCCTGATGAGGTAAAGATAAGAGTAGGCAGCGGGCAAAGCTTCGCAGCTACTGGACATGGATCTACCTCATTGCTTTTAAATTCTGGACATATACTATTTCTGGATAATGTTTTGGTTTTGCCCAATGGGCTTAAAAATATTGTTTCTATTCCCGTTTTAGTTAAAATTGGTTATACTTTCCGTTTTATTGATGAACGATACAACATTTATTATGTTAATAAATTAGTAGGCTTTGCTTCTTTAATAAATGGATTGTATTACCTTAATGTCCAGAATGAGTGTTCTGTAAATACTATACAAAGGAAACGTAGTAGGCTTGGAGTAAACCAAAGATTGATTTGGCATCTTTGACTAGGCCATGCCAGCAAACATAAAGTTCGTAAAATGGAGAAAGATGGACTAATTGGTCCATTGGGATTGGATCCCTACCCTACTTGTGAATCTTGTCTCAAAGGCAAGATGGTAGATCCTCCTTCACAGGGACTTTGGAAAGAGCCTCACAAATCTTAGGCTTAGTGCAAACTGATGTTTGTGGTCCATTTAGAGAAATGGCACGAGAAGGTTTCCTTTACTTCATCACCTTCACTGATGACCATTCAAGATATGGTCTAGTGTACATGATGAGGCATAAGTCCAAATCCATTGAAAAGTTCAAGGAATTCAAGGCTTTAGTGGAAAATCAAACTGGTCAACATATAAAAATCCTTCGATCGGGTCGAGGAGGAGAATATATGAGCTACGAGTTTGATGTATACCTCAGAGAGAATGGTATAGTATTACAGCTCACACCTCCAGCGACACCACAGTTAAATGGTGCAGCAGAGCGAAGGAATCGAACCTTGTTCGACTTGGTTCGCTCCTTGCTCAGCTACACTGACTTACCCATTTCACTGTGGGGTCATGCGCTGCTTACAACTGTGCACATTTGAAATAAATGTCCGTCCAAGTCCGTTCCTATGACTCCCTATGAGATATGGAGGAATAGAAAACCAAGTCTTAATCACATCAAGATTTGGGGATGTCCAGCTTATGTCAAAAAGACCAAAGTGGACAAGTTGGAGGCTAGATCCTTCAAGGGACGTTTCGTTGGATATTCTGAGGATTCAATGGGATACCTCTTTTACCTACACGGTGATCAAAGGATCATTGTAGCTTTACAAGCCCACTTTCTTGAAGATGAGTTCATTCAAAAAGGAGAAGCGGGTAGAAAGATTGTTCTAGAAGAACAAAATGAGACTCCAGTGGATACATCTACATAGGAAGTGAGAACCGAACCTTCTGTAACACAACCACAACCTCGAAGATCAAGTAGAGTACCTCAACCGCCTGAGAGGTACGGATATCTAGTACAAAGGGAGCTGGATCTTCATTCTGTATTAAAGGAGGATCATGGAGATGATCCCTCCACTTTTGATCAAGCAATGGTGGATGTGGATGCTACAAGATGGCGTGAAGCTATGCAAACTGAGATCGATTTGATGCATGCAAACCAAGTCTGGAAACTTGCAGACCAACCTGAAGGGGTAAAACCAATCGGGTGCAAAATGGATCTATAAGAGAAAGATTGGTGTTGATGGTAAGGTTGACACCTACAAAGCCAGGTTAGTGGCGAAAGGGTATAGTCAAAAAAAGAAAAGAAAAGGAATTGACTACTAAGAAACCTTTTCGCCAGTGGCTATGATCAAATCAATAAGGATTCTACTTGCAATAGCTGCACACCTAGACTTTGAAATATGGCAAATGGATGTCAAAACGGCTTTCCTAAATGGATTCCTAGAAGAGGATATCTATATGGAACAGCCAAAAGGTTTTGTATCCAAGGAGCATACTCATAAGGTGTGTAAACTTGAGAAATGCATTTATGGACTCAAGCAAGCATCTCGTAGCTGGAATCTACGTTTTGATGAGGCTGTCAAAGGATTTGACTTCATAAAAAATGAAGACGAGCCATGTGCTTACAAGAAGGTTAGTGGAAGCAAGATAACATTCCTTGTGTTATATGTAGATGACATATTACTCATACGGAATGATATAGGAATGCTCACCACTGTAAGAAGTGGCTTTCGAGTACTTTCTTCATGAAAGAATTGGGAGAGGCAACTTACATTCTAGGGATTCGAATCTACAGAGATCAAACAAATAGAATGATAGGGCTCTCTCAAGCCCTTTAATTAGAAAAGGTCCTAAAGAGAAATGGGATGGAGGATTCGAAGAAAGGGTTCCTACTGATGAGACATGGGATACATCTCTCAAAATCTATGTGTCCTCAAAGTGAGAAAGATAGAAAAAAAATGAGCACCGTACCCTATGCATCAGCAGTGGGTAGCCTGATGTACACAATGTTGTGTACTAGACCTGACATTGCTTACTCGGTAAGCGTTGTTAGTCAATTTCAAGCAAACCCAGGCAAGGAACATTGGATAGCTCTGAAGAATATCCTAAAGTACCTGAAGAGAACCAAGGAAATGATTCTCATCTATGGGAATTGTAGCCTGAGAGTGGATGGGTACACAGACTCGGATTTTCAATCTGATGTCGATGACCGGAAATCCACCTCAGAATTTGTATTCACCCTCAATGGTGGGGCGGTAACTTGGAAAAGTTCCAAGCAAAGCACAACTGCGGACTCCACTATAGAGGTTGAATACATAGCTGCCTCTGAGGCAGCTAAAGAGGTTGTTTGGATAAGGAAGTTCATAGAAGAACTTCAAGTGGTTCCTAGCATAAAGCTCTCGTTGCCACTTTATTGTGACAACACCGGAGCAATAGCGCAAGCAAAGGAACCTAGGTCTCAAAACAAGTCCAAACACATCGAGAGGAGATATCACATCAAACGAGAGATCGTTGCACGAGGAGAAATATCTGTTCAGAAAATAGCCTCAGCTGACAATGTCGCTGATCCATTGACCAAGCCATTGGCACAGGCGGTGCTAGAAAAACATCTCGAAGGGATAGGTATTAAATACCATAGCAAATGGCATTGAGTGTAAGTGGGGGATTGTTAGAGTATATGCCCTCAAATGCCATAAAGAGGATAGATTTATAGGGCATTAACTTGTAACTAAACAATATCTTTTTATAATATATAAGGCATTATCTTGTTGTTTTCTTATAGGCATTTGTAAGGTGTTAATAAACTACGTAAACTCCTTAAGAATAAGGCAAACCTTCTACTTCCTATGGGATAGGGATAATGGCACTAGAAGGGTTTGATCCTTATTCTCTAAATAGGGTTCGCAAGTCTAAGAAACTATTTGACTGGACATCAATACATAACAAGGACTTGCATGATATAAGTTTTGACAGAGAAAGTGTCAGTCAAACACTATGGAAATGATAGTGGGAACTTATGTCATGGACATATAAGTTGGACTAATATGTTCGAACATGGCTCGCATCAGTTTCATCACATGGGTATTCACTCACTGACAGTCAATGATGAAACTGATAAGTTGTGATGGGTACGCGTGAACCTTAGACCTGAGGAATCGAGTTGAAGATATACTGGTGACATCAAGTCCGTCATTAGAGTAGTTAGATCCAAATCACCCTTGGGTGGGATCGACCTCGAAGTGCGACTTGATGGGCAAGTAACATTGTTAATTGATTAGCAAAATGAGATTTATTCTCTCATAAGTGAATGAGCTAAATATCCTATGCAGTCATGAATTAGTGAGGTTAAAAGTCTTTGGCCAAAGCATAAAATGATCTCGACTCACTATGAGCTGAGCATATGGTCAAGTTATGTGAGTTTGACTAAAACCATGACTCTCATTTGACTGGGATATAAGAATAAAAGGTTTATACTCGTACGGTATTCACAACGTATATGGTTTGGAATGATCCTATTCATTCGTTCTCAATTGGGATACGATGTGAGCCACGTGACTGGCTAGGTGTTACTCACATCCTTTTGGTTTTCTCCCAATTGCCTTTTGAGACGAACCTAAAACTTGTGCTTAAAGGAAGTGCAAAAAGAAAATCATGGAAAAAGACTTGAGAGAATTTTTGGTATTGGATATCGAGGTTACATAATTAATCGTTAGATAATTTTATTAATTAATTAAGTTAATGAATTAATTAATTCCTTAGAGAAATTTAATTATAATATTAACATGGATTTAATTGATTATTTAATTAATTAATTTATTGGATAAATAATATTAATTATTTAATTAATTAAATAAGCTTAATAGGGCTACAGCCCGATGGGTAAAAGGCCACAAAGTGGGTGTCCACATGAGGGGTTAAAATTTAGCCTAGATTATTGTTACATTGTAGTATTAATATAATACTTAGAGAAAAATTAACCAAGGTCATCCACTTACAAACTTTCTCTCCAAGTCAAACTCTCCTCCTTTTCTCTCTCACACTAGCCGTCCATCAAAGATGAAGAAGAAGGAGATTTTTGTTTTTGACTCCGGCGTGGCAATTTAGAGACAGCGACGGATTTACTGTTGAAGAAAGGATTACATAGCTGGTTCAGATTTCAATATACGCGAGAACGGTAATTAATTTCGTTAAACCCAATTTAAATACGAGAAATAGAGGTGAGCCACTGGGATTTTAACTTTGATTCTTCCGCTGCGTTTTTGTTTTTTCGCCATTAATTTCCTAACACATGGGATGAGGATTCCATATATAGTATATTCGTGTAAATCAATGAGATTGAAACACTGAACCGGACCAATTAAGTTTTTTTTTTTGGCTACTATTGAAAATAAATAATTTGCATAACAACTCTAAATCCTATGACTGTCGTGAATTAATGCATCTAGTGTATATTACTTTGATGTATTCAGAAGTGAGGTTTTCAGTGGCCAACATACTTTATACGTCGGGTAATTTCATGAAATGTGATTTTGAAGGACATTCATAAGGAATCTATAATCTCCATGAGAGATAAGAAATATTCCCTTTAATGGACTTGCAGTGTTCAACTATTCTAAAACTTTGGCCAAAGTATTTCAGGTGAAGTGTCACTGAAATTAAACGAAAAATGAGTTTTCGTATGAAAAGTTGACAATGAGCAAATTGACAATTTTAGGATAAGAGGTGAAGAATAAAATAATAGTAGCGTTGATTTTATTTCTTCACGGATATTTCGATAGAGGAGTTGATTGTAATATTCTTAAGTATGTGAACTCTTGAGTAATTTAATTAATTCTAGAGTGCAACAATACTTATTTAGTGGACTTAAGTATTGTTAAATGGTAATCAAATATTACCATGCGATGGTAATTCGATTTGACCCATTTGGAGCTAGAATTAATTTTTCCCTGTGGTCCCTATGCAAGCCTCGAATAGAAACTCGATTAAATACTAAAAGGTCCATTGGATGGATTGTTTTTTGAACTCAGATGAAAAGATGTGAGAAATATCTTTAGAGAAAGATATTTAATTTAAAATTAAATTAAATTT
This sequence comes from Buddleja alternifolia, assembly GCA_019426215.1. Lineage (NCBI taxonomy): Eukaryota > Viridiplantae > Streptophyta > Magnoliopsida > Lamiales > Scrophulariaceae > Buddleja > Buddleja alternifolia. Next base: position 54,764 of record WHWC01000138.1, on the reverse strand, counting down.
GATTTAATTTAATTTAAAAGAAAAAAAAAGGGACGGGCCTCGCCGTGTGACCCGTGGCCTAGCCGCCATGTGCCCCGTGGCCTGGCCACTGTGTGACCTTGAGCCTGGCCACCGGGTGGTCTTGTGGCCTTGCCCATTTCCTTTGTTATTTGTCCCACATAGATTAAAATGAAAGTTTTCAAAGATTGGCCATCTATAAATAGGGGTCATGAGGTGAGTTCAAGATACAACAAAAATTGCAAAAGAATTTTCTAATTTAGAAAATATATTTGCAAAGTATATAAAATCTCTTTTTAAGAAATTTTGTTTTAGTATTAAATTTTAATTGGGAGCCCACTCTCCCGGGTTCAAAGCGAAGCTTTGAGAAGAAGACTTTGCGGTTTGAGAGCTCGGTTCCTCCGACAAGAAGGAGGTGTTTTTAGTTGTGGTGCACCGGCTCGTTTCAATCTTCGGAGGAAGGTTGTATTTTTTGTTTTGTTTTAATTTTTGATTTTATTTTTATAGCATGCAATTAATTAATTAGTTTCAATTAAATTGTTTAATTAGTTAGTTTTTTAATTGCTAGCTATAGTTAATCAATAATTATTAATTAAATTGTTGAATTAGTTATCCCTTGCCATAGTACGTATGATTTAAATTTTTTAATGTTATGCATGTGCGCATTAGAGATAGATTCTTTAATATAAATTCCACTGCGTACCTTTTGGGGTTATTTTCGAAGTAATTTCCCAGCAGTTTGGAGAAATGGTTTAATATTTGTTTTTTAGATTTTGGATTTTGATAGAAATTTCGTTACATGTTATATAAAATTGGACTAAAAGTGAAATTTTATTTTGGCATCAAGTGAAATTCGAACTTACGCAAACTAAGACCATGCACCTTATAAGAATCTACATGGAAATATATATATATATATATATATATATATATATATAAAGAGAGAGAGTTTCATAAAAATTACACACACAAATAGAATATAAGTAACTAAAAGTTGGAGCATTAAATTACAAAGAGGGTATGAACCAAAATGGAGGACAAATTCGACTTTGTGATTGGCCAACATTAAATTGGGTAATTTTGGCATCTTCCAAACTGTAAAAACCCATATCTTTACCACCTCCGTTTATCAAAAATGGGTACCATTCATCACAATCATTAGTAAAATATATATGATTAGGCTTGATGATTCCAATAAACTGTAAAGCATCGAATGATATTGAAGTGTTATGGCCAACAAAAATAGCTTTGTCACCCAAATGCATAATCTTCTTTGAAGAACCGCAGTTGATCAAATCCAGTTCATACACTTTAAAACCAGTCAACCCATATTTTGTGTACATATCTTCATGTACCTTATATCCCTCCTCGTCTACCCCTGTCGGTACCATGTCATCAAAGTCGACCGTGTTCTCGTCTTGTTCTAATGTTTGTTCTCAAACCACAAGTAATAATGCATCTGGTGATGCTGATTCAACTATATATGCCAGTATACTTGGTCCGAATATTTGGTCACGGTCTATCATAGTGACCTGCCTAAGGACAATATTGTGCAGCTGGTCCTCCTCATGATGAATTATACAAGCCCAAATAATACCATTATAAGTGATGGCATAGAATTGAGCACCCTTATAATTATAAATGAGATCATAGAACCCACAATGGGTATCGAGCTTGCTAGTCTAGCACGTGTTCCCTGGTCTCCAATAACCCAAGTAAGAGCCATCACTGTGAGCAATCATGAGGGTAAAATCGGAGGATTCTGATGGGTTCCTTGAAATTGCAACTTTTTGTGTGAACAGGTAACATGGCCATGTCTCATGAGTATTGTAGCTTTCAATTGAGGTGTGATTAGGAAGTTTGATCTCAGAACCAGAAATCGGGTGCAACAAATTCATATGACCACCCAACCTTGATAACGTCAACATCCATCCATGGTTTAGTCCAATGCACCTTCTGTCTGGAGGGAAATATAAACACCTCATGTTGCTGTTGCTTGAGATTTTATCATCATCATCATCATCATCATCATTGTTATGATTCAAGCAAGAATCATAAAGTTTCCCAGAAATGAATGCAAATTTAACAGAAAGTAAAGTGAATTTGAGAGAGAAATTGCTTCAATATTATTTTCCAAGATAATCCTTTATGAATTGGTTACAAAGCTATTTATACAAGTTCAGCTAAAAATGTAATTCTTAAGCTAAGATAGGAAAGTGCACTTTTAGCTCCTAATTGCCTAACTGTTATTTCTTCATTGGTTGCCCTTTCTTCAGCTGACTTCCTTTCCAAACGCAGTCGTTTTGATAAGTTGCCACACACCTTTATTAGTTTAAGCCCGTTTCTTCCCTCCTTTAGCAATTTCAGCTCCTTTTAACTTGCCATATATAACATTACTCCCCCTCTGCTGTAAGTCTTAACCCCAAGACTTAATCTGTGGAAATTGGTTTGTGATTTGATCCCAATCTTTCCAAGTAGACTCAGCTTCAGGTAGATGATCCCAATGGATAAGTAATTGAGGAACTCCAGAATTATTTCTCTTAACAAGTCTTCTGGCTAAGATCTTAACTGGATGTAAAACAACAGATCTTTCTTCATTCATTAGGGGAAGTGTAGAGCTAACCAGTGAACAACCAGTGTGTTTCTTGAGCATGGAGACATCAAACACTGGATGGATTCTGGCAGAGGAAGGTAGCTCTAATCTGTAAGCTACTGGACCCACTGAAGCCAAAATCTTGAAAGGGCCAGCATACTTAGGGGATAATTTCCAAACTAGACTGTTGTGGATGGAAAGTTGTTTGTAAGGTTTGAGTTTGAGATAGACCAAATCCCCAATGTTGAAGCTTCTCTCCACTCTATTCTTATCAAAGTAATACTTCATCCTTGATTGAGCTTTGAGGAGTTGTCCCTTGATATATTGAGCCATAAACAGCATGTCCTTAATCATTTCATCCACACCAATCACTGCAGAAGGTAAATAAGGCCCTATGCCCACTTGAGGTGGCTTATAGCCATATAAAGCCTCAAATGGAGTTAAGCCCAGGCCAGTGTGATAATGAGTATTGTACCACCACTCAGCTAAAGAAAGCCACTTAGACCATTATTTAGGTAACCCTCCAGTCATACACCTCAAAAATGATTCTAAACATTAATTAGTTCTCTCAGATTGGCCATCACTCTGAGGGTGATAGGCAGTACTCAGATGTTGCTCTACTCCAATCAACAAAAACAATTCTCTCCAAAACTTGCTAGTGAATATCTTGTCTCTATCAGATACAATAGACAGGGGTAGACCATGGAACTTATAAACAGTATCCAAAAAGATAGTAGCCAATGAAGAAGCAATGTAAGGATGAGATAATGCAATGAAGTGACTATACTTAGTGAATCTTTCAACAATAACCCAGATAGTGTTTCTGTGGTGAGAGAGAGGAAGTTGTTCTATGAAGTCCATGGTTATGTGAGTCCAAGCTTGCTCAGGAATAGGGAGGGGCTGTAATAGACCAGTAGGGTGAGTATTCTCATGATTACATAATTGACAAGTAGGGTAGTGAGACACAATTTGGTGAATGAGTGATTTGATACCTGGCCAGAGGAAGACATTCTAAAGTCTCATGAAGGTGCCCTGAATCCCATTGTGACTACCTTGTGCCTAAGATCAGTCTTAGTGCCCACATAAATTCTCCCTTTGAACCTTAAGACTCCACTGTGATATGAATACTCAGACATGTTAAATGGGGGTAAGAGTGGCATTGGCAATCTGATTCTAAGTCATCACATCAGTAAGTTAACTCTCCTCCAATTCTTGAATCCATAGGGGTTGCATGGTGGAGATAGCAGTATAAGAGCCCTCCTTATCCCTCTTAGAAAGTGCATCTGCCACCTTGTTTTCACAACCCTTCTTATATTCAATTCTATAGTCAAAGCCCAATAACTTTGTCATGTATTTTTGTTGTAATGGTGTGGAGATTTTTTGTTCTAACAAGTATTTTAAGCTGCATTGATCAGTTCTAATAATGAATTGGTCATGCAGGAGATAAGATCTCCATTTGTTGACTGCTAACAAGATTGCTAAGAATTCCTTCTCATACACAGAGAGACCAAGACTCTTAGGGCCCAAAGCTTTGCTCATGAAGGCAATTGGATGCTTGTCTTGTGTTAGCACGACCCCTAACCCTATATAGCAAACATCTGTTTCTACAGTGAATCTTTTGGAAAAGTCAGGAAGTTGCAGGAGTGGAGCAGTCATCATGGCTTGTTTTAATTGGTGAAAGGCAGTATCAGCTGAGTCATTCCACATGAATTGTCCCTTTTTAGTCAATTCAGTTAAAGGTTTAGCCATGAGGCCATAATGTCTAATGAATTTTCTATAGTACCCAGTCAAGCCAAGAAAACCCCTCAAATCCTTTGACTAATTTTGGAGTTGGCCATTCCTTTATGGCCTGGATCTTACTGGGATCAGGTCCCACCCCTTCACTGTTAATCACATGGCCAAGATACTCAATGGAGAGTTTGCCAAAAGCACATTTAGACATTTTGGCAAATAACTAGTGGTGCAGCAGCTTGTCAAACACAGTTTTCAAGTGAACTTTGTGGATAGTAACATCTGAGCTATATATTAGGATATCATCAAAAAACACCAGTACATAATCCCTAAGTTGTTCCTTGAAGACCTCATTCATTAGAGCATGGAAAGAAGCAGGAGTATTAGTTAAGCCAAAGGGCATTACTTTAAACTCATATAGGCCAGTCATTCTCACAAAGGCTGTCTTGTGGATGTCTTCTAATGCTACCCTTATCTGATGATACCCTGCTCTCAAGTCTATCTTAGAAAACACTTTAGCATGGCTTAACTGATCCAACAAGTCATCAATAAGGTGAATTGGAAAGCTATCCTTCACAGAGATGATGTCAAGCTTTCTAAAATCCACACAGAACCTCCATGTCCCATCCTTTTTCTTAACCAATAGGACTGGTGAAGAAAATGGACTATTGCTGGGCTGAATTATACCACTGCTCATCATTTCCTTAACCAATTTTTCAATCTCCACCCTTTGCAAATAAGGGTATCTGTAAGGGGCCTGTTTGAAGGCCTCTACTCCTGTTTTCAAAGGGATCTTATGATCATGTGTTCTGTGTGGAGGCAATCCCTTAAGCTCCTCAAATATGGCTTTATAGTCTTGTAATAGTGGCTCCAACTTGTGGTGGTTATTCTGTTATAGTAGTGGTGGTGTTTATCATACATAAGCACCCTAAAACTGCTTGGCTTCCTTTCTTCATAACTTTTTGAAGTTGCGCTTGCCAGTGATCATTCTTATGGTGGCTTCAAGGTGTATCCCTTGTAACACCACTAACTTCCCTTCCCTCCTAAATGATATCTTCTGCCCTATGAAGTCAAAGGTTATTGGGCCAAGTTGCTTCATAAAATCTACCCCAATGACCATATCACACCCCCTAGTCGTAGTACTCTGACACTAGCTTCAAACTGATGATCTCCCATATTCCATTTAAAATGTGGACACCTAGAGCAGCATTCTATCCTCCCTCCATCTGCCACTGTCACTATAAGAGGGTTGGTGTACTCTACTGCACATTTAAGCCTCTTGATAGCACTAGGATCAATAAAGGTATGTGTATTGCATGTATCTATTAGTATAGTTAACTTTTGAGATCCTACTTTACCCAGTAACTTGATAGTATCATGTGTGATATGCCCAGCTAATGCATTAATTGATATGTGAACCTCCCCACATGTCCCCTCTTCCTTTACTTCTTCTACTTCTTCCCTTTCTTCATTATCACTTTCTTCTTCCGCAATGATTACAAACAACCTCTTACACTTATGTCCAATGTGAAAGACCTCATCACAATTAAAGCATAATCCCCTCTTCCTTCTATCCTCCATTTCTGCAGGTGAAAGTTTCTTCATGGTAATCCCTTTATCTCCAATTAAGTTACGAGATTTCTTTACAAATTGGGGTGTACTGCTATCTGTCTTCCATGGGGTTCTATTCATCAGATTCTGTGGTCTGTTCAACCCTTTGTACCCTTTCCCCACTGTTTCCAATAACCCCTCTTGTTTCCTGGCCAAATGGATGGCATGAGTTAGTGTTAGGGGATTGAACATCTCCACCATGTGAGCTACTTCCTCCTTTAAGCCACTGATGAAGCTTTTAATGAAATAATCTTCAGTAAGATGCCTATGCATACTAGACATAAAGCTTTTCAACTCCTCAAATCTTTCAATGTAATCCCCTACACTAGCACTTTGACTGAGTTTATTGAATTGCCCTACAATGTTTTCATTTCTCTCCACTACAAATTTGTCAATCACCAACTCACTGAATTTCTGCCACCCCATATTCTCTCTACCCTCTATGTAATCCATGTACCAACAATCAGCAATACCTTCCATGTGCAAAGCTGTTGTCATAATCTTTTCATATTCATTCATAAGGTGTGCTATAAAGTATTTTTGACATTTTCGAATCCAAGCTTTTGGATTATCCCCTTCAAACTTGGGGAATTCAATTCTTAGCATCCGAACATTTAAATTGTTAGGGTTTTCAGTGTATCGTACATTGTTGTTGTTGCTTTTTGGTGTTTGATTCTGCGGATTCACTGGATCTCCCATTGGCTCTTTCCCCCTTTGATTGTTCAAACCTCCACACAATTCATCGAGTCTTGAGGCAATTAAATCCATTTGTTTCTGGTTATCAAGCTGCGATAACTTCATTTCTTGCTGATTTTGAGTCAGTTCCATGATGTGTTGCTCAATTACATCTATTCTGGTGATATTCTCCATTTCAGCCTCAATTCTTGTTTTCGGCATGATTATTCAATCGGAAGTGTGGTTTCGGATCGATCTGGATATAACTGTTATGATTCAAGCAAGAATCATAAAGTTTCCCAGAAATGAATGCAAATTTAACAGAAAGTAAAGAGAATTTGAGAGAGAAATTGCTTCAATATTATTTTCCAAGATAATCCCTTCTGAATTGGTTACAAAGCTATTTATACAAGTTCAGCTAAAAACGTAATTCTTAAGCTAAGATAGGAAAGTGCACTTTTAGCTCCTAACAGCCTAACTGTTTAAGTATCTACTTCCAGCTGGCATTTCTTCATTGGTTGCCCTTTCTTCAGCTGACTTCCTTTCCAAACACGGTCGTTTTGATAAGTTGCCACACGCCTTTATTAGTTAAAGCCCGTTTCTTCCCTCCTTTAGCAATTTCAGCTCCTTGTAACTTGCCATATATAACAATCATCTTTTGAGGAGGAGAGGTTGTAAATCTGACGACGGCCATTCTTGGGGGTTTCATCCTCCACCAACATCAGCCATGGAATTTGAGGCCGTAATTATTGCTTATTATTACTAGTTGCAGCCTCATTCCATGATTTGCACACCATCCCAAAAGCTACGAAATCTTCAATGAGTTTAATCTCTTCCAGTATCAAAACCAAAACGTCCTCATGAAGTCCTTCTCAATCTGCCATGCTTGCCGTCGAAACCTGGAAGAAATAATAATATTATTATCCAATAGTGTGATTTTGGTTTTGGTTGGTAGGGTTGCCGAAGGGGGCTTGCTTTATATATGGCTTTTTGGGTCTCGTGGAAACCGTTTAGTACTAGGAGTCGAGGACTATTTTAACTTAACTTACTCTGTCTATCAAACCGTTTAGGATTCCTTAACCGTTTACAACTAAAAGTTTATTGGACGCCATGATTCCTTGTACTTTAGTTAGGGCACCAGCAGTATACTTATATATATGATTTAGGATTCCCTTACCTACTCCTACTCGGTCGAGGGTCGGTCAACACTTGGCTTCGTAGACCCCAATTCTTGTGGAACTTAATATAGAATTTGCAAATTGATTTGTAATTGATAAAAATTAAAATAAAATAAAGATACTTTATATTAAACAAAAACATCCGAATTGCAAATCCATCAAGAAACTGATTAAGTTTGTCTTGCTGATTTCAAATTATAATAGATTTTCAATTCCATGGTATTCGTTTTGAACTATTTTTTCAACGGTAATTTGCTACAACAATAAATAATATTAGTGACTACATTACATTTATTCTTTATATAAATATATGAATAACTCAAAATTTGTTTATTTATAAAAGAATTTCCTTACTATTACTTAAATTAATGGAAACTATTCAATTAACTAGTTGTAACCCTGTGTCAACTGTCAAGGCACTGGATACTAAATGTGTATAGATTAATAATAAAAAGTATATATTTATCATTAAGAAATTTATTTACTTATTTATAATATATAAAATTAAAATATGTATTTAATTATGATGATTGTCATCAAAATTTTTTTATATGAATATTAAATTATATTAATTTAACTTAAAAAATGCAATGCAAGATTGATGAACTTAGAGAAAAATAAATATTTAAAATTAAAATATTGACAACTATCATTAATAAGAGAAAAAAAATTGAATTCAAATTATACTGGTAATTATCATATTTTGATTTTTTAAATTTGGCTATTTCTAATAAAGATTGATATCTACTTTTATTCACATTCAATAAAAAATATAAAGTAATTAATTATGTGGCACGATTGAGTTCAATTAGACTATACATATACATGCTTATTTGGATAGTAAATTATTAACAAAAGAAAAAAAATATATGTTAGTTGTAGATAGGGGTATAAACGAGTCGAGCTCGAGTTGAGCCTGGTGAAATTTTTAGGCTCAAGCTCGATTAGTTTTTTTTTAGATCAAGCTTGAACTCGACGAGCCTAATTTTCGAAAGCTCGAGCTCGAACTTGAAGTAAAAATTAAGTTAAACATATATTTTTATTTTTTAAAATAAAATAAATTTAATTCTAATTCTTTTATTTATTTATCAAAATTTGTTAATAATGTATATCATAATCAAAATGAAATAAACTTGAATAATATTAAAATATGTTGTATATAAAAAAAATAAAATATTATTTTTATGGAATATGAGTATTTATAGTCATATATAAAAATAAAATAAAAATAATAAAATCTCGCGAGCCGGCTCATGAGCTTCTAAACAACTATAAGTGAACTCAAGTTCGGCTCACGAAAAAGCTCAAACTCGAGCGGAGCTCTAGTCAAGCCAACTCGTCATGTTTAAGTTGGCTCGACTCACCTTACATCGCTAGTGGCAGACATGACTATTTACTATTTAAAAAAAAAGTAAAGTTCAATTTTTTCTGAAATACTAATAGACCAAAAAAAGAAGATTTTTTTACCCACAATCGCCATTCGAGAAGAAGAAAAGTTTTAGATTCACATGCAAGAATTCAACTTAAAACAAAAATGAGTTATCATCCTATATTCAAAAGCTCATATATAGTTGAAATTATTAAAATAATTAACATGTATAAAAAATGTGCGATTAGGAAGGGGAAAATTTCACTTTTATCCTCATTAGAGTTCGGACAAAACACTTTTAATCCAATAAGAATTTTTTTGACACTTTTGGTCCCATTAGAGTAAAAAAGCTGACACTTATAGTCCCGTCCATCAATTTTTGGAGGGAAAAGAGTGATTGAGTCACTCACCGTTAGTCTTTAAAATACAAAAAATGAAATTAAAATAATTCAAGATACAAAAATTTATAAAATAATCTAAATTTTTTTTAAAAAAATATTGATGAGAAAATGATAGGATCACAAAACCTCAACCCCACCACCACCACAACCTAATCTTCCACACCAGTCACGCCCTTGCCCCGTCGCGCAACACATTGTAGCCGCCGCCGCGCCGTCTGAGATGAAGGTAAGATGGAGATGGAGATGGAGATGAGGTTTTCGAGGTAGGTATGATGGTTTTTCGGGTTGGGGCTTTTCTGTGGTTGATGGAGGTGATTAATATGAGGGTTTTGTGGGCGGGTGAGTTAAAGAGGGGCGACAGAAGTTGAGGTAATGGCTGGTGGCAGTGGTGCGATTGGGCGGCGGGTGGTTGAAGAAGAAGAAGACGACAACGTTTTTCATTACTCCTTTCTTTTTCCTTTTTTTTCTCAATTTTATTAAATAATTATATTTTCTTCTTGAATTTTAATTTTGAATTTTATTTTTTATGTTTAAAAGATTTAACGGCACATGAATATAACACGCCCTTTTCCGTCCAAAAATTGACGCACGGGACTAAAAGTATTTTTTACTCCATTCCATTGGGAACAAAAGTATCAAAAAAAATAAAATTATATATGTAACTAAAAGTGTTTTGGCCGAACCCCAATGGGACCAAAAGTGAGTTTTTCCCTACAAGAAAGTCATATGAGTAATTTTAGTGAAAATATGATGTATAATCTTTTCTTAATTTATAACGATCTCATAAACACGAGTATTCTTATATAATATCATAGTTACAATTATTTTTCTTCATAGTCTCATAACAAATAATTTACTCTATATGTTACTGCATATAGTAATGTGCGCGCAAATTTATATTTTATTTTCGACACTCTAAGAACAAGTGATAGGACAAATGATGTAAATCAACTTGTGTGGATCACAAGGAATAATGAATAATATTAGTGGCAAATTAAGAAACGTGTGTCAATTAATGATTACATACATGAAAATGAATGCTAATATTCTTGTCAAATATTTGTTTTGCGTTCAAATTGATCAAAATACTTTATGGGCTCAATGACATCTTAAGTAAACATTACTAAACATAATAACGGTTTATTAAGGAGGAAAAAATACCTTAGTAGTATGAAAATATTTGGTAAAAGGAAAATAAATATATAAGTTTCTGCACTGTCTAAACTTGATTAAACAATATGCTTTAAAAGACAAAATTATATATGAGAAGATGTAACGAATTTTTTTAATAGAGTTCTCAATATTATATTTTTAAAATAAGTTAAGAGAAACAACGATAAGCACAAACGCTCATTTATGTAAAGTAGAACTCCTTCTATCCTAATTTTATAGGTCTATTATGACCAAATTATTAAGTTCTAAATGAGATTTGAACTATAAAAACATCTAGCATTTAATTGTTTGTCGGATCATTATTTTAAATGAGCGGTTTAATGGAAAAAGGAGTCTTATTTTGGCACTTTTAAAAGGAAACAATAAGTAAAAACTATGGTCCACAAGCAGTATCAAATTTGATGCTAAAACCATATGTGTGTATTATGAAAATACTGATGAATTATCTTCTTCTAAAAGAAGTAGTATTTAGTTTATGTGGATGTATATGTTCGTATTTGCTGAAATTATAACATGCAGCTTGTACAAATAAACTATGTTCGTATTTGCTGAAATTATTAGAATGAATAACAAATAGAAAAATGTGCTTGAAAATAAAGAATTTAAATGATTTTAGAACAAATATAATACATTTGTATTTAATTTGAAAAAGTCTCATATATAAATGGTTTTAGAACGAAGAAAATAAATTTGTATTTAATATGGAAAAGTCTCATATATACGAATCTTTTATGTAAAACAAAGTTTATAAATATTTTATTTTTAAAATATCACAATAAGTAATATACTCTAAATATTATTACATATGAATATCTTCAGATTGATACTGATTGAGTTAGTGTCTGACTCACCAATTAATTGGGCCCCTTTCTTTCTCTATGACAATCTTGTTGTGATAAAGTCATTGATTTATATATGACAATTTTTATCTACGTTATATCTTTTATTGATATATGATAAAGTCCTCTAGACCACACATGCCTATAGGACACGATCGCGTACGAATATGTCGATCATAAACTCCAACGTTATGATCCTAAAATTGGTTCCATGTCATAGAATCATCAAGAATGGAATATTGATAATTATGTAAGACTTTCTTGTAGTACGATGCATACTCTTTGGAGGAGTGTATTCCATTTCATGGATACTGGTACGGTGTACAACTCTTCATGTTTGAATGAGGAACTTCATAGTGGAATACATTACTGCTTCAAAGGCAATAAATTAAGTTGTTTGCATGAGAAACTTCATACAAAATTGACCCCATTTGATCAGAGAAATCATTAGGAGAGACGAGGTTCGAGTGGAGCGCGTGGACTCGACAAATAATGTAGCAGACCCCACTCATCAAATTCTTTAGTTAACAAATGTTTGAAGGACATGTAGGGAGATTGAGCCTCAAATACAAAGCATATTGGCTCAAGGGTAAGTGAGAGATGGATAGAATAGACATCCGAGGCGCCAATTTATGTGGGCACCATTCTTTGTAATTATACTCGATATAAATAATTTTATTCGTATAAATAAAGTCAAGCCCCTTTTTTATTGCATTCTCTATTATTTAATTGTCTTTACATAGCTTAGAATAAAGTCACGAGGATCACACATAGCTCTGAGACATCATGGACGTTGGATATGAAGATAATGAAATATGTCTCCAAGTTTGTCCTTAAAATTGTTCCAAGTCATTAAAAGGACCATCAAGATGAGAGAGATTGATGGCCCCGAAAGGCTTGCTTATACATGTTGGGTTTTTAGCAATAAAACGCAGCGGAAAAATAAATATCCCAAGTGGGTCATCTCGATTTCATATATTTAAATCATGTTAAGAATTCATGTACTTTTCTTCTTGTAATTTGAATTCTGAACCAGCTTTCGTGATCCTTCTTTGAACAACAAACTTGCTATTGTCTCTAAATCACCACATCGGAATCAAAGTAAAAAATCCTCTTCTTCTTTCTCCTTGTAGATGGCTAGAGAGAGAGAGAGAGCTTGGAAGTGTTTGACTTGGAGAGAAAGTTATAATGGTGGCTTGGAATTATTTTTCACTAAGTAGTATATTTATACTACTCTAGAAGAATAATAACCTAGGCATCTAAGCAATATGGACGCCCACCTTGGGCTTTTTTAAGGCCTTCGGGCTTAGTCCAATTTTAATTGTTTAATTATTTATTTAATTAATATTATTTATCCAATAAATAAATTAATCAAATAATTAATTAAAACCATGTTAACTCTATAATTAATTTTCCTTAGGAAATTAATTAACACATTAACATAATTAATTAATAAAATCATTTAATGATTAATTAATTAATTAATTGTGATATCCAATACCGAAAATTCTCTCAAGTCAATTATATGGTTTTTCCTTTTGCAATTCATTTAAGCGCGACTCTTTAGGTTCGTCTCTAAAGGCATTGGGAGGAAACCAAAAGGATGTGGGTAGCACCTAGGCAGTCCTGTGGCCCACATCGTATCCTAATTGAGAACGAATGAATAGGATCATTCCAAACCTTTTACGCCATGAATACCGTACGAGTATAAACCTTTTATTCACATATCCCAGTTAAGTGAGAGTCATGACTTAGTCATACTCACTGAACTTGACCATATGCTTTGCTCATAATGAATCGAGGTCATATACTTTTATGTCTAACATGAACATCTCTAATGCTTTGGCCAAAGTCTTTTGACCTCATTCATTCAAGACTGCATAGGCTATTTAGCTCATCCACTTATGAGAGAATAAATCCCATTTTTCTAAATCAGTTAAGACTACTACTTGTCCATCAAGTCGTACTTCGAGATCGACCCCACCAATGGGTGAATTGGATCTAACTTCTCTAATGACAGACTTGATGTCACGAGCACATCTTCAACATGATTCCTCAGGTCTAAGGTTCACGCGTACCTATTGAAAGTGTTATGTAACCAGCAAGCCATCTGTTGGTTTGAACATTAACACTGTGTCTGTCTTATCATTTAGATTATTTCAAACCTGCCACGGAATGCTTCATTATTGTTATAACTAGTGGTAGCAGAGATAAAGATCCCATGGATTACATATGATTAGGGGAGGCGGTCAGGGAAAACATACGGAATGCTCTCAAAGACCGGAATCCTAACTATTGTTCCAAGTCATAGAGGCTGTGAAATGTGGGATATCACTTGCCTCGTCAAGACTTGTTCATACATGTAACTCTTTTGAGAGGTCGGCGCGTTCCATTGTCGATGCCTTGTATGGCAATACATGTATGAAGATTCATACTGGATTATGGAATTGAACAACCCCGCAATGATTCCTCGCTGGTGCTGTCGAACTTGGAGTCCTTAGGTTTTTGTAGTGTGAGATAATCCTTAGAGTTAAGATGTCATTGGAAAGGGTGCTACCCACTCTGCTTCGATATGCACGTGTACTCCAGGAGAGTCATACAACGTGTATGTTTGGTATAGTCTGGTAGTTACAGCGGAACAATTGACAGTCAGAGGGGATTCATCCAGGGTCACGAGTACCTAGTATTTCCTATGCTGTTGAGTGAAACTGAATGATCAAAAAGTCTCTGGCCAGAGCATTGTCTTATAAGATGGATTGGTGATCCCTGCTTAGAAGACCGGATCATTAGTTGAACCAACATAGTCATAGTTTTCGAGGCTATTAGGGTTTCAACTGTTGTCAAACCTTAGGTCTTGGACGGGAAAAAGATGAAGGGATTCGACTCACACAAAGATCGAAATCTGGAGAGGTTTGCATTTTCATCGTTAACATCTAGGAAGTCGTGGCGACGTTGCTAGACATCGAACCACGACCAATAGGTGCTTTGGGTTAATTGGTGAAATTAATCCAAGGTCTAGTTAATTATTATGAATAATTAATCTAGCCTATGGAAGGACTTATTGGTAGCTTGTTAATGAGCCTAAGGGGTCACACACAATACTTATCGTAGTACCTATTGGCTAATTAATTCTTTGTGAATTAATGGAGAGATTAATTAATTGCAATTAATTAATTGGGAAAAGGAATAAATTAATTAAGTGGTCTTAATTAATAAAAGTCTTATAATTTAATATTGGGTTATTAAATTGGGAAAGACTAGTTAATTAATTAGTGGTCTAATTAATTAATATGTGAAAGAGAAAATAAATAAATATATATATATATATATATATGCACATAGGCGTGTATATATATGTATACATTTGGTGGAGGATTTTTCATCTTGTTCACCAAGTCTATGTGTATCTATATATATATATATTTAATATATATATACTATAATATATTGGTAGATCTATTTTAATTAATTAGGTAATTAATTGATATGGAAAGATATTATGAATATATATTAGGATAAATATTGAAGATATGGAAATATCTTATTTGATAAGATATGATATATTTGATATGTATCAAATATATGGAAATATATTTTTAGTTGGAAAGATATCCAATTAATTAGGGAAGAGAGTTTGAGAAAGAATGAAAACCAAATAAAATAACATGAATATATATGTGTATATATATATATATATATATATCACACGTGTGAACACGTGAACACACACACTAAGGTGTGTGTGTGTGTTCGGCGTGTATGCTTATATATATATATGTGTGTGTGTGTGTTGCTTTATTGTTTAAGGTATCATTCAACTAATTAATCAAGTTTCTCTCAAGAAGTTTTTAAGATAAAAACAAGGTTTGAAGTTTCAATACTTTCTCTCTATCTCTTCCACCTTTTTCACAATATTCTTCCAAGTCATGTGTTGAGTGTTATGAATTTCATGTTAGATGTTTTGATGATGACAAATAGGACTTCATGTTAGACCCCAAGAAATGTAAAGCTTTCATAGAACAAATATGTAAGCGCCTGAAAGCTCGTGTTTTTTTTACTAGACTTGTATTTTTATAAAGTTTAGACTAAGAATGTGATACTAAATCACTAGAAGAATTCTGCGTGAGTCTACCAAGTGATGAAGTTGAAGATCAAGCGTCTGAAGAAACAGTAAAGATAAAGATTAGTCTCAAGCGTCCATCAAACGCTAAACGACTATCCCGGGTTACGAACTCAGCGCTCAAAGATTTGTTATGGACCTTAGACCAAGTACTTAACACTAAGTCAATGATAGAATTCTGAGTGAGTCTATCAAATATAAAGTGAAAGGACAAGCGTCTAAAAGATCGGGCAAAGATTGTGACCTCTACAAGCGTCTGATTAACAAAGAAGACTACTTCCAAGAAGCCTAAAACTCCAAAGGCTCAAACGCCTAGTTCTCTAAGCGTAACCTGAAGATTCAAACCCAAGTTATCAAAGATGCATGAATCAACGGAAATTATTCCCAAACGGAAATAAAACAAGATGCATCAAAAGTCGGATAAGTGCTATTAAAATATAAGCACAACAACTTATGGGCAAACCATATCTTTGACCTAGACTGTTAGATTTATGAAACCAAGACCATGCCTAACCAATTAAATATACCCAAAGTTAGGATTGTCAGAATTCATGGAATGTTTAGGGAAACGAGACTCCAACCGTGTCCAACGGACAAAATCTCATAACAATCTATAAATAACCTTTTCAGCAAAAGGGACAACAAGATATAGATATAGAAAAACATCTGGACGTAAAAATAAAAAAAAAGGTCCAAAACGTTGCTGAATTGTTTTAAAAAAAGCTTATACACTCCAGAGCCGAAATCCTTTTAAGCTTTCTCGAATACATTCCTAGACAGTCACCCATATCTCAAATCTCTTTTTAAGAAGAACCTACACTACCATTGAGATATCTCCAAGTTGTTTGAACTTTCCAAAAACAAACAAACCCGTGACCAAAACCATCAACACCTTTCATCTGAGTGAGAAAGCTGGTTGACTTACAAGCAATATTTTTGTGTAAAAGAAGTTTGTTGAAGTTGATCTCTATTGGAGCTGAAATCTGTGTGACCAAGGAGTTCCGAGATCAAGGGTAACTTGCACCATTTCTGAGTGAAAGAAGCAAGGGGATAGAAGGTCTTTAGTGGAGCTGAAATCTGTGTGACCAAGGAGTTCCGAGATCATATCCAATCTCCCTCTATCTTGTAGAAGTCTCTGTGTGACTCTTCGATAACCATCATAGTGGAAAACCTCCCTGATAAAAGGAGAAGAAGGACGTAGCTGGGATTACATCACCCAGTGAACCTTACAAATATCTTGTGTCATTTACCTCGTTAAGCATTCATTGTTTTACTGCTTTACTATTCATATTGCATACATTCTGATAAAGTTTTAAAACAACTAAGCGACTACTTTCGATTAACAAACCGAACGCTAAGCTATAAAATACTTCCGCTGTGCTAACCCTGATTTAGTGACTAAACTCTACCCTACTTTGGTAAGCGTTGAAATCACCGAGTCTAAGTTAACGTTTCTCAAGCGCCACATCCAGCGCTTAAAGCTTTCCGAGCGTTCAAATACCTCAAAGTGATACGAATTTTTAGAAGTCGAAAAAGACTTCAGGGTCTATTCAACCCCCTCCTTCTAGACCCTTTCATATACCACTTGGGACCAACATTAAGTATGAAGAACACAAAATATATTCCTACCCAATTTTCTTAAGCCAATATTCAATATTCTCCTTGCTAGCACTGGTTGAGATAATCGAGGGTACGAGCTAAGGTGTTGATAAATTTAGAAGCGCAACACTTGGGGCGCTAGGGCAAACCCATCCGGAGAGGTGTAGCAGGGAGTTGCTTAAAAAGACATTGTTGATTTTTAGTTTTCAAGAGGTAAACAAGAGCAAACTAATCTTTAGGATAGTTTTGAACCCGATGCTACCATGTCTACCCAGACCAAACTTCGGGGATGCCGTTTTAATTTTAAAATTATATCTCTTCCTCTGCGCCGACGTCCCCGGGGGTTTGTACCGATCTCAACACCTATCACAACTTATCAATTTTGTCATTGACTGCCAGTGAGTGAAAACCCATGTGACAAAATTGATGTGAGTCGTGTTCGAACACATAAGTCTAACTGAGGTGTCTATGACATAAGTTTCCACTACCATTTCCATGGCGTTCGACTGACACTTTCTCTGTTAAAACTTATATCATACAAGTCTTTATCTAGTATTGATGTCCAGTCAATACTTTCTTTGACTTGCGAACCAATTTTAGGTAATAAGGATCAAACTCTTCTAGTGCCAATCTCCCTAACCCATAGGGAGTAGAAGGTTTGCCTTATTATCAAGGACTTTATGTTGTTTATTAACACCTTACAAATGCCTATAAGAAAACAACAAGAATATGCCTTTTATTATGAAAGATATTATTTAGTTACAAATCAATGCCCTATAAATCTATCCTCTTTATGGTATTTGAGAGCATACACACTAACAATACACGCATACCCTTAGAGAGCGTGTTCTTGTTGAAATCGCGAAGACTACTTAATGAATATCAACCCTGGGTTGCACTAAACACAAAAAATAAACAAAAATTAAATCGGTGCAACCCAAGATGGGTCAGGCATGCATGGTACCATCGGTTTTTCAAACTAAGTACAAAGTCATTTTAGTCAATCACTTATCAATCGATTATTATCATACAATAATCGACACCACGATGCGAAATTTGGGTATGAGAATTTCACCACATACAAGGGCGATCACCCCCCCGGCAAACCGCTCTACATGTGTGTTGACTCTATCTCCATGCACTGTCTCGGTCCACTTCACGCGCCGCCTCGGTGCTCATGTTTTCTTAGATTGTTTCCAACGTGAAAAACTTAGCTCCATGTCTGCAAGAGTATCCACACCTCTAAACGAAGAACTTGAATATTATTTGCTAGTATATATTCAAACTTCTTTTTATTTGGTTAAGTGAAAGAAGAGGGTTGAAGTATCATGTGTTTATGCTCTAATGTCGAAGGATTCACTAAGAGAGAAAACTAGATCACACAAGGTGATAGTTGCTTGTATTTTTTTAGGGGAACGAAAATTTTAGCTATTTAAAGCCTCTAATTTTCATTGCCTGTCCTAACAAGGAACCTGGTTTGAATTTCAAATCCTTCCTTTTTTTTAGACTTGTATCTCTATTCCTCTTGATTTCATTCCTATCCTAATTAAAATTAGGGTTCCAATACAATTATAATTGCCATCTTTAACTAAATAGGGTTTCCTCATTTAGATGATCAAAGTTGTTCTCACTAGTTATGATAAACATAGTTATTGAGTTAATAGAGTTTTGACTAAGACATTACTTTAAACTCAACCGGGAGGTCAGATGGAAGGATCTTACTTATGCGACTATCGTGATTATGAAAGGCGAATCTTTACATTTTGTTTGTTTCTAGGTCTTTGTGGCCCATCACAAGACAATGACCATGATTTGTAGGTGCATTGAACTAATATGGTGATTAATTCAAGGCCCGATTGAATCAAGAGTGGTTTGATCAAGTTTTATCCATTTTAGAAAATTCTATTGGCACTTCGAGAAAATATACTTACTACTAGCCCATAAACAAGCCTAAGGGGTCACACCAAATTGCTCGAACTTGACTCGTATTCTACTCGATTTAAGCTTGTTTGAGCTTGATTCCAATAGCAACAAAATCAAGCCAAAATATAACAAAAATTCAAACAATACTTTATTCGATTCGATCCACTAACACCCCTATGAGTCATCCAACCTCTGAACTATATGGACTTTGTTTCTCATTGGTCACTCGGTTATCGGATTGCGGCCTTTGGACCATCTAGACCCAACTCTAGTTGCCTTCAATAGGGGTGTTCGTTGGTCGATTTAATAACCGAACCGAACCGGAATTTCGGCTAATCAAAATTTCTATTTTTCAAAATTCTGTACCGAAAACCAAACCGAAAAAGTTAGGTTCGATTCGGTTTGGTTAAATATCACAACTTTTTTTGTTCGGTTGAACCGAACTTCTACCAAAAATAAAATAAAATCTGCACCTTTTAATGAAAGAATCAATTTCAATTTACATTGCTAAAACTTATCAAATACAATTTCAATTTGCACAACCCATAAAATTAAACAAATTTACAAAGAAAACCTATCAAATCAATTTACACACAAATCAAAAATACAATTGACACACATATCACAAACTAATCTGATATGCCCAATTTTGGGCATGTAAATCAAATACCTTGAAACATGCCCAATTGCACAACAAAGGCCCAAAGACTGTAACAAAGGCCTAAAACCGAGATACGGGCCCAAACCAAAGAAAGATTCGCTTTCCATATTCGGGTCACCTACGACCTGGAGCTCGACCCGGACAATAAAGAGCTCTTTGATCAATCCACGTGTCCTAATCTGGAGAGACACACACATCACCATACAGTCTGTACACGATGTCACCTATAAATACCCTCATGCATGACCGATTGGAGGTTACACAATCACAATTCACAAAATCACCATCAATTACACAGTAGCTCCGACTTACGAGCTTCGGTCTAGATACTAATTAGACTTATTATAAATCATGAGGTTTATGTTAGGATCCTATACTTGAAATG
Organism: Buddleja alternifolia; assembly: GCA_019426215.1. NCBI lineage: Eukaryota > Viridiplantae > Streptophyta > Magnoliopsida > Lamiales > Scrophulariaceae > Buddleja > Buddleja alternifolia. The sequence continues at coordinate 34,509 of WHWC01000138.1, read as the reverse complement.
AACTACGTTAATGTTGATCCTACTGATAGGTACATAGGTAGCTCTATACTAGAGTGCAGTCTATAATCTATTGATCTCTGAGTCGGGTCCTACCCAAACCTCGACTGGTCTGAGTTGTAGCTCTCACGAAATACGTTGGCTCTGTCTATGGGAATATGTGCTTAGTTTCACTGTACGATAGATCTCAAGCTATGGAGGAATCAGGCAACCGTAGGAACAAGGGAATTTCAGGGGAAGAAGCTGGACACACACAAAATCCTGAGGTTGAAATCCCTTCGGGCTTCGAAGTGGGTGACAAACCCATTATAACAATGACAAATGAGCAATTCCACCAGAAAATGCAGGAATATGCTCAAAAACCTCTATAAGAGTACTTGGCTAAAGCTCCGGCTATGCCATACATATAAATCAATCCCGACCCATTCAGGTCTCGTAGGCTATTCCACAAGCTCATTTCTGCTACGGATAAGGCCGAGAAAATGTGGTACAAAGGGAAAATCGGGAAAAAAACTCCGATGAGGAGGTTGAAAGTCATGCCCACGCACTCCGCGAGGGCGAGAAAGGAAAAAGTGCTATAAACGAAGAGGTGTTTGACTTACCTAATACGATGAAAAAGACCTTTTGACCTGTATCAGCTCTTCAAAAAAAAATTCTCCCTTTTCCGAAGATATTCTATCAGAATCTTTGGGGAACTTTCGTATCCCCAATCTCCCGAAATACGATGGTTCAACTAATCTAAAACAACATGTAATTGCGTATGAGACTAATGGCAATGCATAATTTATTGGATGCTTTAAATAGAAGGATTTTTTTAACGACCCTCACGGGATGCACCTAAGATTGGTTTACACATTTACCCACTGGGTGCATTGTGAACTACGTTTAATTCATGCACAAATTTGAATATCACGTTGCTAGCAAGCGTAAATATGCCAAAGCAGTGACCCATTTGTTTTGCATAAGACGAAAAGACGACAAGAGTTTACGATCCTTTGTAGATCGTTTTAACGATGAAGCTTTAGATGTTCAAGGCTTGACCAACGAGATAAAAATCAATTTGATGATAAATGCGTTAAATATGGGACCTTTTGCCGATGCATTGATTAGGGATCGTCCATTTGATATGGAGGAACTTATGGTGATGGCTCAAAAGTACATCTATGCTGAAGAGATGAACAAACTAAAGAGGAAGGAGCGAAGAATCCAACAGCAACTGAAGGACAAAAATAAAAAAAAGCCGCAAGGCTCGAGGAATAATCGACTGGAAAAATATGAAAGACCTCGATATACGAGGTTTGAGAACTATACTCCTCTAAATACTTCGAGAGGACAAGCTTTGTTCGCCATCGAGAAAAAAGATATGTTGATATGGCCGCGACCTATGAAGGAAGGGGCACGAAAGAAAAATCCAACCAAGTATTGTCGGTTCCATAAGGATATGGGACATGACACCGAGGATCCAATTGAAGGACGAGATCAAAAGATTGATCAAGCAAAGTTATTTACAGCAATTCATTGATCAAAAAGGCAGAGAGGGGCAGGACAAACCTAAATCCTGGAACGGCAAGGTCGACGGGACCAAAGTTGTTCTTGAGATCATAACAGGGATTATTCGTTGGGTAATCCCCGGGGTAGGTTAGCACAGTGAAATTTAAAAATTTAATAAACTATCCCGAAACAGGATTACATGGCCTGTTTAATCGAGCTAATAAAATAAGAAAAACTATACTACGCGAAATACCTTTCAAGCTTTTTCCCTCGTACAAGTTTCTGATCTTATCAACCTAAACAAATACTCCCTTAATTCGATTCTTCAAAAAACCGTCGGCCTCCCTTGAAAAATCCGATCTCCGATTTGTTCCTTGTATCTTCAAGTGATTCAATCGTCTTGTCTCTAAGATGTATCCACACCTGTTGGTCCCAAGTGGCATACAAAAGGGTCTAGAAAGGGGGGTTGAATATATCCTGAAGTCTTTTTCGACTTCAAAAAGATTCGTATTGAAATTCCTTGGACGCTTGAAAAGTAGGCGCTTGACTTGAGCGTCTAGTGAAGACTATTTTTAGAAAGTTAACTTAGACTTCATGTTAGGAATTTCATGTTAGATGTTTTGATGATGACAATTAGGATTTTTCTGTTAGACCCCAAAATATGTAAGTTTGTTTTTCAGCTTTGAAGCGTTAGATTTGTAATAGGCTTTGCTTTATTCTTATTTTAGATTGTTAGGTGAAGCTGTCTTAGACTAAGCGCCTGATATGTTCTGGGTGAGTTTATCAGAAGTATAGTTTGAAGACTCAAGCACCTGAAGTCTGAATAAAGATGAAGATTCCAAGTGTCTAGAATGACCAACTATTCCAAGCGCCACCTTATGGATCGAAGTAATTCAAGGATTGAATAAGCGTCTATCAATGACTGAGTTCACCTGAATCTATTTCTAAAGTCCAGAAGGAGTTTAATGCAAATATTCTCAAATGCATTAAATGCCAACGGACATTTAATTCAAATGCATTAAATTCTGATAAGAGCATTAAATGTGATAAGCACTTTCAGACGTACGGAGAAGCCACCCTATTGGACTGTTAACTATTCAAAGACTGCAGCACCAACTTTTGTGCACCAAATTTTCAGGAAAAAGGACAAAAGTTGTTCACTCGCGAAAGTGAGAGACACGCCCTTGCATGTGTCAAACAGACACTTTTTCCAAGAATGCTTATAAATAGGACTTCAACAACAAGCCAAATAGAGAGAATAATTAGCAAGTCGAATTGTTGTTGCATTGAAGTCTCATTCCTTACAATCTCAGAAAAGCCAAAACTTTCAAGAAAATATTCTCTTTGCTTTTCTTCGAATCCTGAGACAGTCAACCCAATATCTCAAACATTCTTTTCGGAGAAACCCACATTACTACTGAGATATTCCTAGTTGTTTGAACTTTATCAAAATCAAACAATCCTTTTAGAAAAACCCCTATTCAAGCCTCGCAATCTGTGTGAAGTCGAAGTTGGATACTTGCCATATTTCTGGGTGAAAGAAGCAAGGGGATTGAAGTGATTTGGAGCAGAAATCTGTGTGATCAAGGAGCTCAAGTCATCGACATCCATCTCTCCCTAATTTGTAGAAGATTCCGTGTGATTCTTTGAGAATCATTTTAGTGGATTGCCTCCAAGTGTTCGAGGAGAAGAAGGACGTAGTTGGGATTACACCACCCAATGAACCTTACAAATACTGTTTTTTACTTTACTTTCAGCATTCATATTGTCATATCATTATCTGATAAAGTAAAACTTAATCCAATGCTAAGCAACTAAATACACTTTCTGTGATGCTAAAGCTTTCAAATAGAAGATTCCAAAAATTATTCCGTTGTGCTAACACTGATCAAAGAACTGAACGCTCAAACCTATTTGGTTGTAGTATTCAAGTCTTGAAATCTAAGTTAACTTTATAAAAATAGTCTTTGTTAGACGCTTCACCAAAGCGCCTATATTTTAAGTGAACGCTTAAGCCAAGCGTTAGACACTTCAAGCGTCCAAAATCTTTTGTTAATACGAATTTTTGAAGTCGAAAAAGACTTCAGGGTCTATTCAACCCCCCCTTCTAGACCCTTTCATATGCCACTTGGGACCAACAGGTGGTATCAGAGCGGTTAAAATTGAAATTTTAAAATTTCCAAGCATAACTGCTTGTTTAGATCCTTTTTCAAACTTAGTTGCTTTAGATTTTAAACATGGCATTTGCTAAAGTTCCAAAACTAACTGAGTTAAATTTTGAGACATGGAAAGTCAAAGCATTTACATATCTCTGTTCATGTGAAGATGACATGTGTGATATTATTTCAGATGGGCCAATCAAAATATATAAAGTTATCACAAGAGCGCCTGGAGCCACGGAAGAAACTCCCGATGGTTACGTTGAGAAACCAAAATAAGAATGGTCTCCAGATGAGCGTCGAAGAACTAATTTGGACAATGTTGGTCGTAACGCTCTATATACGGCTATTGGTGATAATGACAACTTATTTAACAAGATCAAGTCTTGCAAAACCACTAAAGAAATATGGGATAAGTTGGCTACAATTTGTGGTGGTTCAGCTCAGATCAAAGAAACAAACATTCCATTGCCAAGGAAAAGTTTAACGGATTTAAGATGCTACCCAATGAAACTTTAGAGCAATTAGATATAAGATTCACAGCTCTAGTTACAGAACTTACATCGTTGGGAATGGATTTGCAGAATCGAGAAATGGTGGTTAAGATCTTTAGAAGTTTACCAAGTAAATTCCTGATGAAGACAACTGCTATGAGAGAATCAAATATGCTGGATCTCCTAACTCTAGAAGACGCCTTTTCAGAGCTCAAAGCATTTGAGTTCGAGTTGAATTCTGCTACTGATGTTTTGAGTAGTCCGATGATTGAATCTGGAGTGCTTATAGCATCAATCAAAGGCAAATCGGGCAATAAAGGAAAGAATTTAGATATCAATGAAGAAGAGGAATTGGCTTTGTTGAATAGATTCAGAAAGTTCTTGAGATATAAAAAGAAAGGAAAAGGTTTCAAGCGCCTCAATATTCTGTTCCTTCACCTCAAGCGCCTGTTCAGTATCAAGCGTCTATTCAAAATCTTTCAGCTCCAGTGGTCTCAAAACCACACATTGCAAGGTTAACAAATGAACAAAAGATGAAAACTAATCTTTGTTACAATTGCAGGAAACCAGGGCACTACAAGGTAAATTGTCCTTATCCAAACGTATCCAAGCCCTCAAGGCAGGATTACTTGGATACAAACCAATTCAGGAGCAACCTTCATCAACAAGGTTTGCTAGCGGAATCAGAACCAGCATCCGCACCTGAAGATTTAGAATCATCAGAAGAGAGTAGCGATGATGATGAGCCATTAGATGACTCAGCGCTCATATGTCTCATGGCCAGAGATGATGAAGCGTCTCCTGAGGTAATCAATGAATTATCTATTCCTCTCTCTTATGATGAATTACTTGACAAAGTCAAAGAATACTACAATGAATATCAAGAAGCCGCCAAAATAAATCAAAATGATCTCGCTATTATCTCATCACTCACAAGAGATAAAGTAACACTCAAAGCAGAGTTGCAAGTTCAGCAACAGTGCATTGAGAAGAACCAATCGCTTGGGAGTGAAATTATTCAATTAAAAAGCAATCTTGATATAATAGTCAAGAGAGAAGCTGATTTGATCGCTAGACTTGCTAAATCAGAGCAGCTCATCTCATCATTATCAAAAGCTTCTAGAAAGTTGGATAATGTGACTGAAGTAAATAGATTATTTGGTGAGAAGATCGGTTTAGGATGCGATAAACTCAGTAAACAACCCAATAAATCTAATGTTACGGCAAACAAGAAAGGAAAGTGTGTTATCTTTGTTGAAAAAGGTTCACAAGGTCAAACGAAAAATGAACCTAGTGACAATGGTAAGAGGCCAAATGAAAAAGTCAAAGCTAACTCAGGTAAGGGTAAGGCTAAGGCAAATGATTCATAAGGACGGGTCTATCCAAACGCTCAAAAGACTAAAGATAAGTCTGACTACTGTGAATCAAGCGCTAAGCGTCCAACACCAAAAGTGCAACCCAAGCCAGCGCCAAGGAAATACCAGCGTCAATATCCGATACAGTCAAGATCATATTATCGATACTATGATGATTATGATTATGACTACCATTATAATCAAGGATATTATTATTATACACCCAAAAAGCACACACAACACGTTGTGAAACCCAGAAAGGCCAGTATTCCTAAAATGAAGACCAGGCAAATATGAGTTCCAAAAGTTCTAATTCAAACTAACAATGTTACTAATGTTAAAGGACCGAAGCAACAATGGGTACCTGAACAGAAATAGAACTTCCCTTTCGATTGCAAGTACCTAGAGCTAGAGACGATACATCTGTGTGGTGCTTCAATAGTGGATCGTCAACGAACATGACTGGTTCCAAAGATCTTATGATCAACTATCAAGCTGCCAATGGTCCTCAGGTTGTATTTGGTGACAACTCCAAAGGTAAAACCAAAGGTATAGGTACTGTGAATAGGGGGAACATCATGATAAGTGATGTTTATTATGTTGAAGGTCTAAAGCACAATTTATTAAGCATAAGTCAATTTTGTGATAAAGGCTTTGAAGTCATATTCTCAAGCGACTGTTGCTATATAAATAACGCTAAGACTAAGTCTACAAAATTGAAGGGTAAAAGAACTAACAATGTATATTTGGTAGATTGGGGTTCAACACTTGATAACAACCCAGCATCTTTTGTTGCTAGAAATGAATCTAAAATGGGTTGGTTATGGCATAGAAAAATGAATCACCTCAACTTCAAAACAATCTCTCAGCTTATAAGTCAAAATCTTATAGAGGGATTACCAAATGGACCATTTCACAAGGATCGCCTTTGTGACGCTTGTCAAATGGGTAAACAAGTTAAATCATCGTTCAAGAGAAAACCTCATCTATCTACCTCTAGAATACTTTAACTACTTCACATGGATTTGTTTGGACCTGTTCAAACGATCAGTGTAAGCGGTAAGAAGTATACTTTGGTGATAGTAGATGATTTCTCTCGATTTACTTGGGTGGAATTTCTTTCATCCAAAGATGAAACATGTGACAAGTTAACAACGCTTATTCGGCAACTTCAAATATTGAAAAATCTTAAGGTTGCAAGAATAAAAAGCAATCACGGTACTGAGTTTACTAACAAGATTGTTGAGAAGTTTTGTGCAGAAAATGGAATACATCATGAGTTTTCAGCTCCCAGAACTCCCCAACAAAATGGTGTTGCTGAGCGCCGAAACCAAACACTTAAGGAAGCAGCTAGGACTATGTTAGCAGAATCCAAGCTCACTCCTAGGTTTTGGGCCGAAGCAATCAACACTGCCTGTTACACTCAAAACCGTTGCATGATCAACAAACAGCATGGGAAAACTCCATATGAACTGTGGAAGGGACGTAAGCCAAATGTTTCATATTTTCACGTCTTTGGTTCTAAATGTTTTATCCATAATAATGGTTCCCAAAGTCTAAAGACATTTGATCTTAAAGGGGATGAGGGAATCTTTCTAGGCTACACCAAGAATTGAAAGAATTTTTGCATCCTCAATAAGATCAAATCGAAGGTTGAGGAATCTATTCATGTTGTTTTTGATGATGCTAACCAAGAACCGAGTAAGGTTAATATGAATGATGTAGGAGTTGAAGATCTATGTCATCAAGCGTCTAAGGTTACTATTGATGAAGATACTGACGACGATGATGAGATCTTAGTGCCACCTCCTAAGATCACTCGTGAGGTTAATATGGACAATATTGTAAGAAATGCTGATGATCATGAATAGAGTGATTACCAAGAGCAAACAAGAATCTGTGAACTTGAAGCGCCTACGCAAGAGGATAATCAAACGTCTGTTCGTCAAGCGTCTATTCAACCTCTTAACCCCTTCCAAATAGATAGATTATGGCTGCGTGATCATCCACCTGAGCAGATTATTGGAGATATTGAAGCGCCTGTTAGAACTAGAGCCGCTACGATCAATGAGGCTATGTTCGCAAGCTTTCTATCTCAAATGGAACCTAAGAAAGTGGATGAAGCGCTAAGCGACCCAAGTTGGATTGAAGCTATGCAAGAAAAGCTTAATCAGTTTGAACGAAATAAGGTTTGGATGCTAGTACCAAGGCCAACTCACCAAGGAGTTATTGGAACTAGATGGGTTTATAGAAACAAGATGGATGAAAATGGCATTGTGATAAGAAACAAGGCCAGACTCGTAGCTCAAGGATATTGCCAAGAGGAAGGTATTGACTTTGATGAGACATACGCTCATGTCGCTCGTCTTGAAGCAATCCGCATGTTTCTAGCATATACAGCGTTCAACAAGTTCATGGTGTATCAAATGGACGTGAAGAGTGTCTTCCTGAATGGTAAACTCCAAGAAGAAGTATATGTGGAGCAACCACCAGGATTCATCAACAATCATGGTAAGGGTATGGTTTACAAGCTAGACAAAGCACTTTATGGGTTTAAGCAAGCACCCCGAGCATGGTATGACACTCCCTCTATCTTCCTCATTGGTAAAGGCTTTTCAAAAGGCAGTGTTGATACAACATTATTCAAAATTACCAATAACGAAGATATTCTCTTAGTCCAAATTTATGTTGATGATATAATATTTGGTTCTACTAACAAACGTCTGTGTGAGAAATTTTCGAAAATGATGCAAGAACAATTTGAAATGAGCATGATGGGTGAATTAACTTTCTTCTTAGGATTACAAGTTAAAAAACTTCATAATGGCATATTTATAAACCAAGCCAAATACACAAGAGATATGATTAAGAAATTTGGTATGGAAAATGCATCATATTCAAAAATTTCAAAGAGCTAAACGCTTAAGCTAGATAAAGATGAAAGTGGAAAGAAAGTTGATATTACTAATTATAGAGGTATCATTGGATCACTTCCTTATCTTACTGCTAGTAGACCTGACATTATGTTTTTGGTATGCATGTGTGCACGATTCCAAGACGATCCTAAAGAGTCACACTTAATCGCTACCAAGAAGATCCTTAAATACCTGAAAGGCACACAAAATGTGGGCTTATGGTGTCCTAGGGATTCTCCTTTTGAACTAATTGGTTAATCAGATGTAGATTTTGCAGGTTGCAAAATAGATCGTAAATGTACCAGTGGTACATGTCAATTTCTAGGTGATAGATTAATCTCATGGCATAGTAAGAAGCAACAATCCATAGCTACCTCCACAGTCGAAGCTGAGTATGTAGCTGCAGAAAGTTGTTGTGCACAAGTATTATGGATGAGGCAACAACTTAGAGATTATGGAATAATCCTAGGTCCAACCCCCATTCATTGTGATAACCAAAGCGCTCTAGCCATGACTCAAAACCCTGTTCTTCATTCCAGAACCAAACACATTGACATTAGATACCATTTTCTTCGTGACCACGTTCAAAAGAAAGATATGTACATGCACTTCATTGGAACTGACAAACAATTGGCAGATATCTTCACCAAAGCACTCAACGAACAACTTTTTCTCACTTTGAGAAGTGAATTAGGTATGATTGATTTAAATGCTTAATCATTTTGCATCATATTTTATTAGACATATAATTTAGGGGGAATCCACTTGATTTATATCTAAAAGATTTTCCTAACTAGTACAAGTTATCAAATTTATGGGGAACCTTAAAGTTGTACTTAACCATAACTGCAAGCGTCAATGATCAAAATTTTCAGATGCATGATCATCAACGCTCAGCATTACTTATACATAAAATATTGGACGCTCAAACATAAAAAGTCTTTTTAATCCTAAGCGTCTAATTTTTATATACCAACAAATGGTATCAGTTAAGCGTTGAATCAATTCCAATCAACTCTTAATATAAAAATATTTTCTTTACAAGCCATGCATAAAGTTTACAAACTTCTTTCGAAGTAGTGGGTAGACTCGAAAGTCTATTTTGTACTCTACTCGCACGCTTCTATCACATCAAACTGGCGGGTAATCAAAACTTTTAAAATGACGGTTCAGAGATAGCACGTATTTGTGTACGTGTCAGTGTGCCATCAGGCGCGTGTGCTACACTCTGAAAATACCAAACGTGTTTTTTTTTTAAATCGGATGTCAAATCATTATATATGAGAATTACCAAATGTAACTTCTCTCTCTTACTCAAAAACTCGCGTCCGCAGTTATAAATTTATGGCTGAGATTCAAAAGTCCTTACACGTGTCTAAATCATACAGAGACTAGAGAACACAAGTTTCAAAACTCTTTACCCTGTCATTTAAAATATAACTTCTGCAGAAAGACCATTCACTTTCACTCAAAAATTTCTGCAAATTTCTCTCTCTCTCTCAAAGCAAAAGAAAAACTCAGTTCACTCTACTTTCAAAAATGGCACCAAAGAAAGCTTCATCTACTTCTGCCAAACCCATCATCAAGGTTACTAAAGGCCTTGTTGTTGATTGGAAATTCTTGTATGATCAACCCCAAATCAACCTGCATGATATGATGGATACTGTTACAAAGGCTGGACTCAAGAAGTTCTTAACACAGTACTCATACTCATTTCCGACGGAAGTTGATACTTTCTGGAGGACTGCAAAACTCTCGGAGGACAAGAAGTCTATCTCTTGCCTCCTCTCTATGTCCAAGAAAGAACCAGCAAAAGAATTTGTGTTGACTGGTGACTCCATTGCAAAGAACTTCAATCTTCTTAATGAAGGTGATGCACTGGCTAGTGTCACTTTGGCACAAATCAAGGAAGCATGGACGGTTATGAGGGCGTACGATGGTGAACCCTACACTCAGCACTTTGAAAAGAAAGATCTGGTATCTCAGTACAGACTATTAGCTGATTTCTGCAGTAAAATTGTTGAATGTAGAGTGGGCACATTCGACAAGGTCAACCCCATCCAATTTCAGATGATGACTGCTATACTTCTCTCCATCAAAATGAACTGGAGTGAGTACATCTTTGGAAGGTTTAGGGACTGTCTGAACACCCCTAATAAACCATATGGACTTGTTTTAAGTGACCTTCTGTACAGATCAGACTGCGTTTACTCCCCAGGTCTCCCACTGAATAAGGCTAAGTTTTTTGGACGAAGGATTCTGACCAATCTTTTCAATCCTCCCAAAATTGGTGGTGCTGCTAAACCACTTTCTGAGCGTCAGAATGTACGTGAAGCATCTGATGAAGAGGTTGAGCGTCCTCCTCAAGAGGAAGCCGTGAAGCATCCGACTGTTACCAAGAAGAGGGCTCCTAGAAAGCCCAAGGTACAAGCTGTTCCTGCTCCTCAGAAAGACAATGAGGAAACTGATGAGGATGCATAGGATAAGTTACCTCTCAAGCGGAGGAAGTTGGAAGGAATCATCAAACAAATCGAGTTCGATGAACCAGCTGCTCCTCCTCCTGCTCAAGCGCTTAAACTCGTTGAAGGAGTTAACGTGAAGAAAATATTCAAGCGCTCCAGGACAAGCAAGCGTCGGGCTGCTCTTGTTCCTAAAGAGCCTGAGACTGTTGAGCCAAGCGCTCAAGTTGCTGATGAGCCAAGCGCTCAAAGTATTGCTGTTGAGACAAGTTCTCAGGGTAAGTTTATTTCTTCCCGCAACATTCCTATTCCTACATCTGTAGAAGATCCTGCTCTTATAGAGGATAGTTCTTTTGTTACAGCTTTAACTCTAGCTGCTGCTGAAGTGTCAACCAATGTCCATCTAGATGTTGAGATGACAGAAGTTATGGCGATTGCCAAAGACATTGCCGGAGAAGCTGCTGCAATTGAACATGAGGAACCTGCTCTCAAAGAGGTTCAGTCATCAATCCCTGTTCCAACTATAACAGAGGCAAGCTCAGAAGGTCAGAGCGTTGCTGAAGACGTTACAAAGCCAAGGCACTTCTTCCAACTGGACTCGCTGAAGACGATTGATCATTCGATCAACTACATGCCTCCAGCACTTGAAGAAGATTTCATTCCTGTCGGATATAATGAAGACAGATATATTGCTGCTGAGAATGAGATTGCCCTGCTGATTGATATCGATAATAAAATCAGGGATATCCTGTTTAACACTGAGATGACAGAAATTGAGAGAAAGTATTATAGAGCCATTGAACTAGGAAAAACTCCTGGTCAAATACCGTCTTCTCTCATTCTCCAACAAGATAGACAAGGAGGTAGAACTCCTAGATGTGATGTGGATCTGGCATATTACCTCGACTATGGCCACAACAGGAGTACAGGTTTTGCTCTCAGAGACTATAATATTCGTGTATATGAGCCTCTTCGCCCTAGCTTTCTCAATCCATCAGAGGCAGTATTGAACCGAGAAGGTTACACACACTTTCCTCATATTGCGAATAGTCCTGAAAACCTAGCTCTGGTCAATCCACTTCGCCTATGGAAAAATAAAGCAGTTCATGCCGGTGAGCGTCTAGAATCTCTCACAGATTTGATCCAGACTGAAGCTAATGCATATTTTGATAGCGTCTGGAATGCTAACTATCAGATCGATAGATATCTTTTTGAATCTATCCGAGATATTCACCATGAAGGCATTAGAGCTATTGTCAACGCTGGCACAGACTACGGCATAAACAAAGTCACTTGGGTTGAAGCTTAGATGGGCAACAAAAACTTGACACGCGAATTCCTAGCAAGTATACTAGGTCGTGCAAAGTAATAAAGTGGACTATTTAGCCCGGGGTGTATCGTCTCCACAGGGACAATTGGCTGCCATGCTCGTAATTGCTATATTATCTAACTCTAAGCTAAATCAAATTATAAGATGATGGTTGATTATACTATGAAAATAATCAAAGACAACTATGTGATAAACAAGATAATAAATCGAATGGAAAGAGGTGATTGGGTTATGATCCTACTATGTTCTATTCTATGTTCATGAACTCTCAATTATCCGGATTCTTAGAACGTTTTTGTTATGGCGAAACCCCCTAATGTATTTATTATTCAATCTCTTGAAATAACAAGCCTATACTAGTTAACAACTTCCTATATCTCTATAGTGAAGATTGAATTAACTAACATGCATTTAGGTTCAAAGGAATTCCTTGTTTACGAATATCCTACATTCAATCGGGTCATCTTATCACAAAAAGCCACACAATGCAATCGATTCTATCTCTAGTCAATTGTTACGTTATGATGTTTGATTTTTCGATCTCCCTTTATCTATCTCCTCTCGGTCTCAAGACAAAGCATTTTATCAAACACATGGTGATCAAGCATATGCAAGCATTAAGCACAAAATCAAACATGTAACAAGAATGTAATAAATCCGAAAATTAATGATTCATTAAACACAAAACATCACAAAGTATTCACATAACCCAATCACAAAGATGCTTAGCTCATACTTACAACAACAAGTGATTCAACAATTCTATAAGACATGGTTGATACACAAATCAAAGAGAAAGAGTTGAATTACTCCCTATTACAAAGTTTGAATCCAAGCTTTGATGATGAAAATAATGATGATGATGACTCTTCAAGCTTCCTTAGGACTTCCCATGGCTTCCCCTTGGTGTTTTAGAGCATTTCCAGCCTTTAGGTAAGTGAAGAATGCCTTAAAAAAACCAAAAACGGCTGATTTAATTTTAGGGCTTCGGGAGAATTGGACCACGGCACAAAATCTTTTCAGACCGCGGCACAAAAAGTGCGAACCACCATTTTCCGAATCAAGACCGCGGTCTTGTGCCGCGGTCCTCTCATGCTGAATTCGTAGTTTTCGTATTTTAATCATAACTATCCCTACAGATGTCGGATTGAGGTGATTCAAGTTGCTACACGAAGCTAAGACAATGCTCTACAATATTGGTGAAGAAACCTTAATCTGATTAGGCTTTTAAGTTGACGAAAATCTCATGTCTATATGACCATTGTGTAAAATCTTTCATCAACTATCTTCTTTTGTTTCTTTCTTCAATATCAAGCTCAATTTGGATCTCCTTTCTCGTCTTTCATGCGTAAATCAACTTGTATCCTACAAAACAAAATCTATACCAATCAAAGCATTATGAGGGATAAAAAATGATCAAAGTAACCATCAAATCATATCACAATGGGGTATAAAATACTGTAAAATATGGACTTATCAACTACCCCCAAACTAGGCTATGATCGTCTCGATCACTAAATGGCGAACAAGTACTCATAAGTTCAGATTTTACAACTTGGTTTGGGATCTTGAAAGGTTCATGTGTCAATAATCAAGCACGTAAAAGAATTAGACCCTCGAAAATGATTATGACAAGTTACACTTTACCTAGAACACTCAACAATTTGAAAGCCCCCAAACATCTTCGATTCCATCTCAAAATCATGAACTCCATATCCATTTTTATGCCAAGAGCACACTTTAAACAAGATTATGCGAACTCATTGGATAATAAAAACATTAAAACACTTCAAAACTTGTTAACCTATCGGTGTGCATGAAATGTGAAAGTCAAGATCAAAAGGTCTTTTTGGTGTGAAACGTAAGGCTAGGTAATGGCTTGGACGGGAATATATGGATAAAGTGACTAAACTCAAGAAAGCATACATCTCAATATCATCAAGCTAAATACTCACTTATCAACCGAATAAATCTCCACATCTCGCCACTTATAGCTTTTTGATTTCTTTTCCCCTTGAACTCATAACCCCAAAACTTGTTTCTTTTGATGCTGGGGGTGGAAAAATGATTCCCAAACCAAATAAATCACATTGAAGCTCAGTTCGTAGCCAAGTCGAGAGAGAGCTCACATAATATATTTTTCGGTAACTTCCAATCTCTCGACTCTTTAGCCAACTTACAACATTTTTTTTTTTCCTTTCTTTATTTCACAAACTCAAGACCTCAAAATTTCTCAAAATCATCAAGAACAAACACACCTTTTAACCCATTAATCCATGAGATTCGACACCCAAAACAAAGCGTAAACCCAAATTAAAGCCAAATGATATGAAGTTATATGCTCTCTTACTTGGGAAATAGACTTTGTTTTTCTTTCTTTTAGGCTAAAGGGTGGTTGGTGTGGCTTATGAAAGAAAAGCGAATGTATGCTTAGCACACTCCATTCTTATCAATACAGCTCAAAATAAGGTCTAGAGATTATGTAGTATCGTGAAGACCAATTGTAAGGTTAAAGAAAATGAAAGATGGCCTAAATCATTTCATGACTTCGCACACTCAACACACATTTCAAAGTTGACAAAATTGAACGCTCAATGCTTTAAATCCTCAACAATTCACATAAGCATGGCTAGAAAGGCTTTCACATATAAAATAAGACAAATGATTTCATCTTAGATGAAGTAGAGACACTTAAACGAATCATGCTCCAAGCAAAAGTATAACAAATCATGAATATGAAATCATTGACTATCGCAGTTTTCTAATCCCAAATCAAGCATGAAACTTAACAAATGAGTACAAGTTACACCATATCACCACATCACAATAAAATTAGGACGTCTATCCCACCCCCCAACTAATCTAGCACATTGTCCCCAATGAGAGAACATACAAATGTAAAGTAAAGGAAGGAAAGACGTCCCTGATGTTTGAAGCTAAGTGATGTCCAAAAAGCGAAAGAGCAATAAGGCGAAGAGTCTGACAATAAAGCCTAGCCACCTGTGAAGTTAGAAAAACAAGAAGAGACAAAAAGCATCATCAAAACAACTTAGAACACTTAAAAGAAAAGAAACAAAAAAAAATAACGGAAATAAAAGAAAGCATGTAAAACGTGGGTTGCCTCCCACGAAGCGCTTGTTTAAAGTCGGTAGCTCGACTCCCTTGCACTGCTCATGGTGGATCATAAGGAGCAATGCCAACTTTGTATAGATGAGCCTTTTTGTGCTTTTTCCAATTGCGTAAAGGCTTCTCATTTCCCATCACATTCACAAATCCTGAAAAACTAAGATATGAGCTCAGATTCACTTTTATAAAAATGTAATAAAATTGTAAATAACTAAAAGTGAATTTTAAAGATGGGGAGTTTTCCATTGATGGTTTTAATAAGTATGTGGTCAGGCCTAACTCCCTGGGCCTTGATTCAGACAACTTTAGTGGTGATATATCCCAGTGACTTGTATATCTTCGAATCTCCTCATTCTCAACCGTAATATCACTTGGGTTCTTAGTGTATGCCTCGAACGGGCCACTAAAGTTGTAAACTTTGTCTTCAACCTCCACCACTCTAGCTCTCTGGTTATTGATGCACATTTTTAAGAAATCAAGAGATATGATGGTAGGTGGCATTGGATTCTTGAATATTTCTAATGCTTTTTCTTGGTCAATTGATGGAGTGGATTTTGGGATCTCTATGCTGAATTGAAGGTGCTCCAGTGATGTTGTATCTACTTCACCACACATAGATTCTGAAGGTAGTTCTGGTGTAGCAATGGGTTGTAGACAATGTGGTGTCGAATCAACAACTTGTTCAACTTCTGTATCAGATACCTCATCATTCTCCTCTGTGCCACTCTGAGAAGTGTCTGATGATCTCTCTACCAATAAGTTGGAAAGTTGGTTGAGTTGTGTTTGCAATTCCATTATAGATGTTTCGAGATTTTGAGACCGCTCATCGTTCGACATCATCCATTGGATCATCAACTCCTCAAAACTTGGGTTCCTATCACATTGTTGGTGATAATCCCCATGGTTCTGAAAGTTAGCCGATTCAAATTCTCCCTGCATTAGAAAGGGGGACCTATCTTGTTGCAGGTATGCTTGTGAATCTCTCATAGCATAATAACTCAATGGAAAGTCTTCGTGACTTCTCCATCCGTGTTGACAATAATCGCTATGATGAGCGTCTCCACACCACGAACAAAAATCTTGCACTTGACTCCCGTATTCGGCACCTTCATCCCATCCTTGTTTTGACCAATAAAGTTCAAAATTGCTCATCTATTCAAGAATAATAATAAAATAAAATAAAACATAACAAAACAGCAACTTAAAAAAAAACAAAAACAATAACTTAGAAGACAAAAACATCAACTAAAAACACAAAAACAACAACTTAAACCACAAAAACAGCAAACCAAAATGCGAAAACAGCAACTTAGTCTTAGAATAGATAAGTGAATTACAATATTAAATAACGAAATTGTCCCCGGCAACGGCGCCAAAAACTTGACACGCGAATTCCTAGCAAGTATACTAGGTCGTGCAAAGTAATAAAGTGGACTATTTAGCCCGGGGTGTATCGTCTCCACAGGGACAATTGGATTCAATGCTCGTAATTGCTATATTATCTAACTCTAAGCTAAATCAATTATAAGATGATGGTTGATTATACTATGAAAATAATCAAAGACAACTATGTGATAAACAAGATAATAAATCGAATGGAAAGAGGTGATTGGGTTATGATCCTACTATGTTCTATTCTATGTTCATGAACTCTCAATTATCCGGATTCTTAGAACGTTCTTGTTATGGCGAAACCCCCTAATGTATTTATTATTCAATCTCTTGAAATAACAAGCCTATACTAGTTAACAACTTCCTATATCTCTATAGTGAAGATTGAATTAACTAACATGCATTTAGGTTCAAAGGAATTCCTTGTTTACGAATATCCTACATTCAATCGGGTCATCTTATCACAAAAAGCCACACAACGCAATCGATTCTATCTCTAGTCAATTGTTACGTTATGATGTTTGATTTTTCGATCTCCCTTTATCTATCTCCTCTCGGTCTCAAGACAAAGCATTTTATCAAACACATGGTGATCAAGCATATGCAAGCATTAAGCACAAAATCAAACATGTAACAAGAATGTAATAAATCCGGAAATTAATGATTCATTAAACACAAAACATCACAAAGTATTCACATAACCCAATCACAAAGATGCTTAGCTCATACTTACAACAACAAGTGATTCAACAATTCTATAAGACATGGTTGATACACAAATCAAAGAGAAAGAGTTGAATTACTCCCTATTACAAAGTTTGAATCCAAGCTTTGATGATGAAAATGATGATGATGATGACTCGTCAAGCTTCCTTAGGACTTCCCATGGCTTCCCCTTGGTGTTTTAGAGCATTTCCAGCCTTTAGGTAAGTGAAGAATGCCTTAAAAAGACCAAAAATGGGTGATTTAATTTTAGGGCTTCGGGAGAATTGGACCGCGGCACAAAATCTTTTCAGACCGCGGCACAAAAAGTGCGAACCACCATTTTCCGAATCAAGACCGCGGTCTTGTGCCGCGGTCCTCTCATGCTGAATTCGCAGTTTTCGTATTTTAATCATAACTATCCCTACAGATGTCGGATTGAGGTGATTCAAGTTGCTACACGAAGCTAAGACAATGCTCTACAATATTGGTGAAGAAACCTTAATCTGATTAGGCTTTTAAGTTGACGAAAATCTCATGTCTATATGACCATTGTGTAAAATCTTTCATCAACTATCTTCTTTTGTTTCTTTCTTCAATATCAAGCTCAATTTGGATCTCCTTTCTCGTCTTTCATGCGTAAATAAACTTGTATCCTACAAAACAAAATCTATACCAATCAAAGCATTATGAGGGATAAAAAATGATCAAAGTAACGATCAAATCATATCACAATGGGGTATAAAATACTGTAAAATATGGACTTATCATACACCTTCTCAAAATTAGTCCAAGCTCCCTATTTGTTCGGCATAGGCATGCATGAAAAGAAGCGTCATTTCGCCAAGTATTGCCTGAAGAAGTGTCAACAGAGAGTTGGACCTGTTCTCAAGCTCCCACTAATTAGACATCAAGTTGAACAATGCCTACGTCAAGAGCTTCACAGACTATCCATTACTCCTCTACATTTCAACGTTCAAGCGTCTACCAGTGGCAGTACTCAAATTACTAGCCTGAATTTCGCTCCCAGCCACTGTGAAGATAATTTTAACTTGATGGTGAAGATTATGACTCCTTTATCTCATTTCGAAAAAATCTTCACTGCCAATCTCCGACAATGGAACGGCTCCGTCATCAACTCTTTTCGAGGATATCCTCTGCTCCCTTCTATCCGCAAAGAGGTACCCAATCATTATGAGTTTGTTCTCTCACTGCTTGAAAGAAATCAGAGACTAGCTCAAGCGATCTATCCATATTTAGAAGAGTACTACGCTGCTTACGTGCCTGAGGATTAGCGTCTCAAGTCTCTTTCCTCTGACTGCTTGATTGGATTCTCTCAAAATTCCTCTCCAGACTCCATTTTCTCTATCTGTCGAGCGCCGTCCAAAGTCTTTCCGCATCATGTGCTTGACATCATTGGTCCCATGCACATCAGGACCATTGATAGTCCTCTTCGCACATTTATTTTTGGTTCTTGCTGTTCTAGATCCAGACTCACTGAACTTATGGAAGCTTCGTCCACTTCTCTTGCCGATTTAGCAAATTGGAACTTCCAATTCGATGACTTTCGCCAAGTAGAGTCAGCACTTGAGGAAGCTCCTTCTAAGACAATTGAAGCGTCCACTTCCGTAGTTGCCAATTTTCCAGCGTCTGCTGAAGAACCCGTTCAAGCGTCTCTACCAGAGGATATTCCTGACGCTCCTGAACCGGTTGATGCTAATATTGCTGAGGATCTCTCTCTTGACGTACGAGGTACTGCCTTTGATCCAGCATATCAAGCTCCCTTTGACTCTCTAAAACACTCATCCAGATTCAAGCGACCGACTCCTCAAGCGGTTCAATCAGATGAGAGTCAATCTTTTGGTCCTTTGCTCAAATCCGTTCGAATGAAGAATCCCTTCACTGGATTAAAGAAGATTTGGCAAAAATTGAGTCTCACGTTATGAGCGCTCAAATTGCTCATATGCGTAGCTCAGCTCAAGCGGCTATTGGTGAGTGCAAACAAACTTTTCAAGAAATGCATGATGCTACTCACGCCCACCAACTTGCCATGAAAGAAGAGTTAGAAAAGCGCCTCGAAACCCTAGAGACATCTCTCAATGATGCTACCAACGCCAAGCTTCTTGCACTGTAGGAACGCTTTGACAAGCATCTGGACGACATCTCTGACTGTATGTCTCAGATTGCTCATCAGGTAAGTTTACTTACAGAACACTTTTTGAAGTCTGATGATGGAAATAAAGGGGAAGAGAAGAAGAAAGGAGAAAATAGGAAAACGTCTAGTTCAAGAGCTCAAGAACCTACGCCTCTCAAGCGTCAAGTCTTAACCTCTCCTTCTGCGCTAAGTCTCCCATCTTGGATAACTGCTTTAAAAGTAAGTGACTCTGGAGCACCTAGTAGAACACTAAGGGAACCTCCAAGAGCACTATATCCAAATCTACCAATACCTACAAGAGCAATGTTAGAACAGTTTGACATCCCTCTTCAAAGAACATCCATTCCAGAACCTTCAGATTCCAAAATTTTAGCTGAAGAGAGGCAGATGTCTGACTTCATTCGAACTTTCAGAATTTGTCTAAGGTATATTGGTATTGATCCAACTGATTGGGACAAACACTTTTCTGCTTTCAAGAAGAGACAACAAGAAGAAAATAAGCTCATAATCAACAAAGATCATGAAGTGATGATGACCTTGGAAGATAATCTGACTGAAGCTATCCGAGCTGAAATGCCCAAGCGATACAAAGTTAGATCAAGTCATTAAAGCTTTTTGATTTGCATTATCTATATTCTTGTCTCTCATATTTTGTTTGTTTAGTTGTAAAAATGCTTGTAACTCTCGATATATATGAAATGCATTTTTTTTGCAGTTGAAACATCTCGTTGAAGCGTAACTAACCTTAACTAACCGTATCTAATCAAAGCTAACTTTTATTTTGGCTGTCTAACTCTTAAACTATAAAAGAGTAAGTATTGCCATCATCAAAAAGGGGGAAATTGTTAGGAATTTCATGTTAGATGTTTTGATGATGACAATTAGGATTTTTCTGTTAGACCCCAAAATATGTAAGTTTCTTTTTCAGCTTTGAAGCATTAGATTTGTAATAGGCTTTGCTTTATTCTTATTTTAGATGGTTAGGTTAAGCTGTCTTAGACTAAGCGCCTGATATGTTCTGGGTGAGTTTATCAGAAGTATAGTTTGAAGACTCAAGCGCCTAAAGTCTGAATAAAGATGAAGATTCCAAGCGTCTAGAATGACCAGCTATTCCAAGCGTCACCTTATGGATTGAAGTAATTCAAGGATTGAATAAGCGTCTATCAATGACTGATTTCACCTGAATCTATTTCTAAAGTCCAGAAGGAGTTTAATGCAAATATTCTCAAATGCATTCAATGCGAACGGGCATTTAATTCAAATGCATTAAATGCTGATAAGAGCATTAAATGTGATAAGCTCTTTCAGACGTACGGAGAAGCCACCCTATTGGACTATCAACTATTCAAAGACTGCAGCATCAACTTTTGTGCAGCAGATTTTCAGGAAAAAGGACAAAAGTTGTTCACTTGCAAAAGTGAGAGACACACGCCCTTGCATGTGTCAAATGAACACTTTTTCCAAGAATGCCTATAAATAGGACTTCAACAACAAGCCAAATAGAGAGAACAATTATCAAGTCGAATTGCTGTTGCATTGAAGTCTCATTCCTTACAATCTCAGAAAAGCCAAAGCTTTCAAGAAAATATTCTCTTTGCTTTTCTTCAAATCCTGAGACAGTCAACCCAATATCTCAAACATTCTTTTCGGAGAAACCCACATTACTACAGAGATATTCCTAGTTGTTTGAACTTTATCAAAATCAAACAAACCTTTTAGAAAAATCCCTATCCAAGCCTCGCGATCTGTGTGAAGTCGAAGTTGGATACTTGCCATATTTCTGGGTGAAAGAAGCAAGGGGATTGAAGTGATTTGGAGCAGAAATCTGTGTGATCAAGGAGCTCAAGTCATCGACATCCATCTCTCCCTAATTTGTAGAAGATTCTGTGTGATTCTTTGAGAATCATTTTAGTGGATTGCCTCCAAGTGTTCGAGGAGAAGAAGGACGTAGTTGGGATCACACCACCCAATGAACCTTACAAATACTGTTCTTTACTTTACTTTTAGCATTCATATTGTCATATCATAATCTGATAAAGTAAAACTTAATCAAACGCTAAGCAACTAAATACACTTTCTGTGACGCTAAAGCTTTCAAAGAGAAGACTCAAAAAATTATTCCGCTGTGTTAACACTGATCAAAGAACTGAACGCTCAAACCTATTTGGTTGTAGTATTCAAGTCTTGAAATCTAAGTTAACTTTATAAAAATAGTCTTCGTTAGACGCTTCACCAAAGCGCCTATATTTTAAGTGAACGCTTAAGCTAAGCGTTAGACACTTCAAGCGTCTACTTTCAAAGCATCCAAAATCTTTTGTTCATACGAATTTTTGAAGTCGAAATAGATTTCAGGGTCTATTCACCCCCGCCCCTTCTAGACCCTTTCGTATGCCACTTGGGACCAACACTTCAAGATTTGAATACTATAACCAGATAGGTTTAAGCGTTCACTTCTTTGATCAGTGTAAGCACAACGGAATTGATTTTATAGTTTTCTTGTTTGAAAGCTTTTAGCGTCACAAACTATTTCTTAGTTGCTCAACTTTTGATTGTGTTTTACTTGCTCTATTAATGCAATGATATGATAATAAGTGAATTGACTGTAAAGTAAATAACACAATATTTGTAAGGTTCGTTAGGTGGTGTAATCCCAACTACGTCCTTATTCTCCTTGATCACTTGGAGGCAATCCACTAAAATGATTCTCAAAGAATCACACAACAATTTAGGGAGAGATGGATGTTGATGACTTAAGCTCCTTGATCACACAGATTTCTGCTCCAAGACACTTCTATCCTTTTGCTTCTTTCACTAAAAAATAATGCAAGTATCCAACTTCGACTTCACACAGATCGCGAGGCTTGGATAGGGTTTTTCTAAATGGTTTTTTGATTTTGATAAAGCTCAAACAGCTGGGAATATCTCAATAGTAATGTACGTTTCTCTGAAAAGAATGTTTGAGATATTGGTTGACTGTCTCAGGATTTGAAGAAAAACAAAGAGAATATTTTCTTGAAAGTTTTGGCTTTTCTGAGAATTTAAGGAATGAGACTTCAATTCAACAGCAATTTGGCTTGGACTCAATCGGATATGTTTGGCTTGTTGTTGAAGTCCTATTTATAGGCATTCTTGGAAAAAGTGTCCATTTGACACATGCACAGGCGCGTGTCTCTCACTTCTGTGAGTGAACAGCTTTTGTCCCTTTTCTTGAAAATCTGCTGCACAAAAGTTGGTGTTGCAGTTTGTGAATAGTTGACAGTCCAATAGGGTGGCTTCTCTATACGTCTGAAAGAGCTTATCACATTTAATGCTCTTATCAGCATTTAATGAATTTGAATTAAATGCCCATTGGCACTTAATGCACTGAGAATATTTGCATTAAACTCCTTTTGGACTTAAAAATAAATTCAGGTGAAATCGATCATTGATAGACGCTCATTCATCCTTGAATTACTTATGTCCTATAAGTGACGCTTGATGTAGCTGGTTATTTGGACGCTTGGAATCTTTATCTTTATTCAGACTTCAGGCACTTGAGTCTTCAAACTTAACTACTGATAAACTCACTCAGAAATTATCAGACGCTTAGTGTAAGGGTACTTAGCCTAACAATCTGGAATAAAATAAATCAAAGCCTATAAAGTCTATAACAATTCTAATGCTCAAAGCTTATACATGATTTCTATTAAAATCAAACTTACATATTTTGGGGTCTAACAAGTAATCCTCATTGTCATCATCAAAACTTCTAACATGAAATTCCTAACAATTTCCCCCTTTTTGATTATGGCAATACTTACTATTTTGTAGTTCAAGAGTTAGACATCCAAAATAAAAGTTAGCTTTGGTTAGCTAATGTTAGTTATGTTTCAACGAGATGTTTCAGCTGAAAATGCATTTTATATATGTATCACTGATAGTTCAAGAAGTTTACAATTACATCCATTATAAAAAATACAAAAGAGACAAGAATATAGGCAGCAGCTCTTAATCATCTTCTTCTTCTTGAGTGTTGAGTCTTCTGTTTACCTCAGCCCTGATTGCTTCTGAAATGTTTTCTTCAAGCCTAATCATGGCGGCATGTTCTTTATTTATTACTATCTTCTTTTCTTCTTGTTGTCTCATTTTATAAGCAACAAATTGCTTATCCCATTTAGTTGGGTCAATGCCAATCATCCTTAAACATACTCTAAATGCTCTAATGAAGTCTGACTTCTTTTGCTCTTTAGCAATGATCTTCAAGTCAGAGGGCTCTGGAATAGGTGGTCTAGAGAATGGAACATCAAACTGTTCGAGCAGAGCCCTTGAAGGCACTGGAAGGAACTGAAAGAAAGTTTGACATTTGAGTGGAGGGCTGGAAGCTCTTGAACTAGAAGCTTTCCCCTTCTCCCCTCTTCTCTGTCCTTCCCCCTTATTGCCATCATTAGCCTTCAGAAAATGCTGGGTGAGTAGGCTAACTTGAGTAGCAATCTGAGACATTGAAGCTGTAAGATCATCCAGACGCTTGTTGAAATGTTCTTGCATTGCAAGGAGCTTAGCGTTGGTAGCATCATTTATATTTTGAAATTCTCTGCGACACTCATCAACAGCCGCTTGAGCAAAACCACGCATATGAGCAATCTGAGCATTCATGGTTTGAGATTCAATCTTTGCCAAATCAGTCTTAATCCAGTGGAGGGATTCTTCCTTCTGAGTAGCGTGATTGCTTACCTCCTCCAGGACTTATTTTAACAAAGGTTCACATCCAAAGGAACTGCTTGAGAAGTCGGTCGCTTATATCTGGATGTATGCTTGACTAAGTCAAGGGGAGCTTGATATGCATGATCAAAAACTTTACCTCGTACGTCAATCGGAAGATCCTCAGCAGTATCAGCAATAACATGTTCAGAAGCGTCAGGATTATCCTCTGGTGGAGACGCTTGAACATGTTCTTCAGCTGACGCTGGAATACTTGCAACTTCTGCAGTGGATGCTGGGGTAGACTCTCTAATTAACTTTATAGACGCTTTCTCAAGCGCTGACTACGTTTGGCGAAAGTCATCAAATTGAAAGTTCCACTTGGCGAGATTTGCATAGGAATCTGAAGCAGCTTCGAGAAGTTCAGTTAGATGCTGAAGAGGAAGATAAGTACCTTGAATGAATGTGCGAATCGGACTGTCTATGGCCCTGATGTACATGGGACCAATGATATCTAGCACATGATTCGGGAAGACTTTGGACGGCGCTTGGCAAATAGAGAAGATCGTATCTGAGCAGAAATCCTTGGAAAATCCAATCAGCCTATCTGTTGGAAGATGTCGGAGACGCTGAGATTCAGGCACATAAGAACTGTAGTACTCTTCCAGGTAGGGATAGATAGCTTAAGCTAGTCTCTGATTTCTTTCCAGCAGTGAGAGGACAAACTCATAGTGATTGAGTTCCTCTTTGCGGATAGAATGGAGCAATGGATATCCTCAAAAGGGATTAATGATTGAGTCGTTCCATTGTCTGAGATTAGCAGTGAAGATTCTGTCGAAATGAGAAAGGGGAGTCATAATCTTCACCATCATGTTAAAATTGTCTTTTCATTGGCTTGGAGAGAATTTCAAACTAGATACTGAAACACTGCCACTGGTTGACGCTTGAGCGTTGAAGCGAAGAGGAGTGATGGATAGTCTGTGAAGCTCTTGACACAAGCATTGCTCAATTTGATGACGAATTTCTAAGGCAATATTTGGCGAATTGACGCTTCTTGTCATGCATGCCTATGCCAAAGTGGTGGGGAGCTTGAACTAACTCTGGGAAAGTGTATTTATGGCCCACATACGCTTCAGCCTAATTTACCTCTGTCATACAGTAATCTGTTCCAGCATTGACCGTAGCTCGAATGCCTTCATGGTGGACATCTCTATTGGATTCAAAGCGATATCTATCAATCTGATAGTTAGCATTCCAGACGCTGTCAAAGTACACATTAGCTTCAGCCTGAATCACATCATTGAGAGATGCTAGACGCTCACCGGCATGAATTCCTTTATTCTTCCACAGTCAAAGTGGATTGATAGAATTCACATTTTCAATACTGTTTGCTATGTGAGGAAAATGTGTGTAGCCTTCTCTTTCAAGACTGCCTCTGACGGATTGAGAAAGGTTGGGCGAAAAGGATCATGACTCGGATGTTGTAGTCTCTTAAAGCAAAACCGGTTGAGTTGTTGTGCCCATAGTTTAGGTAGTAAGCCAGATCCGCATCACACTTAGGAGTTCTATCTCCTTGTCTATGTTGTTGAAGAATAAGAGAAGACGGTATCTAACCAGGAGTTTTACCAAGTTGAATGGCCAGATAGTATTTCCTCTCAATTTCTGTCAGCTCAACGTTGAACACTATATCCATGATCTTACTATCAATGGCAATCAGCAGGGAAATTTCATTCTTAGCAGTAATGTATCTTTCTTCATTATATCCTACTGGAATGAAATCTTCTTCGAGTGCTGGAGGCATATAATTGATTGAATGATCAATCATCTTCAGTGGGCCCAGCTTGAAGAAGTGCTTTGGCTTCGTAACATCCTCAACAACGCTCTGACCTTCTGAGCGTGCCTCTGCTATAGCCGGGATAAAATTTTATATATGAACCTCTTTGGGAGTAGGTTCCTCAATTTCAATTGCAACAGCTTCGAAGGCAACGTCTTTGGCAATAGCCACAATCTCCGTCATCTCAACATCCAGATGGACGTCTGTTGATGCTTCAGCAGTAGCTGGAATTAAAGTTGTAGCACAAGAATTATCCTCTATAAGAGCAGGATCTTCTACAGATGTAGGAAAAAAATGTTGCGGGAAGAAATAAACTTCCCTGAGAGCTTGTCTCAACAGCAACTTGAGTGCTTGGCTCAACAGTCTCAGGCTCTTTAGGAACAGGAGCAGCTTGATGATTGCTTGTCCTGGAACACTTGAAAATCTTCTTTACGTTAACTCCTTCAACGAGTTTAAGCGTTTGAGCGGGAGGAGCGGCAGCTGGTTCCTCAAAGTCTATTTGTTTAATAATGCCTTCCAGCTTCCTCCACTTGATCAGAGGGATCTTGTCCTCTGCATCCTCATCGGTTTCCTCATCATCCTTTTGAGGAGAAGGAACAACTTGAGCCTTGGGCTTTCTGGGAGCCCTCTTCTTTGTAACAGCCAGATGCTTCACAGCTTCCTCTTGAGCAGGAGGCTCAGCTTCCTCATTGGACACTTCGCGTACTTCTAGACGCTCAGAGAGTGGTCTAGCAGCACCACCAACCTTGGGAGGATTGAAGAGATTGTTCAGAATCCGCTTTCCCAACAACTTGGCCTTGTTCAAAGGATGACTAGACGAGTAGACACAGCCTGATCGATACTGTAGGTCACTCAAAATAAGCCCATAAGGTTTATTTGGGGCACTTAAACAGTCCCAAAACCTTCCAAAGACATACTCACTTCAGTTCATCTTGATGTTGAGGAGTATCGCCGTTATTATCTGAAATTGCATTGGGTTCACCTTATCAAAGGTACCCACTCTGCATTCTATGATCTTGCTGCAGAAATCATCCACCAGTCGGTATTTGGACACTAATTATTTCTTTACAAAGTGCTGTTTGTAGGGTACACCGTCATAAGCACTCATAGTGGTCCATTCTTCTTTGATTTGTTCCAAAGTAACGCAATCCAATGCCTCACCCACATTTGGGAGATTGAAGTTGTTGGCAATGGAAGCAGCAGACAATACAATTCCTTTGGTGACTCCTTCTTGGATAGAGGAATGAGACAAGAGATAGACTTCTTGTTCGCGGATAGTTTAGCAGTCTTCCAGAAGGTATCGACTTCCGTTGGAAACAAATAGGAGTATTGAGTCAAGAATGTTTTAAGTCCAACCTTGGTTACTAGGTCCATCATATCTGTCAAGTTGATCTGAGGTTGTTCATATAGAAATTTCCAGTCGATAACAAGGCCTTTAGTAACCTTAATGGTAGGCTCGACAGAAGTGGTAGTGGATTTCTTCGGTGCCACTTTAGTGAAAGGGATGAACTGAGATTGTCTTTTGCTTTGAGACAGAGAGAGAGAGAGAGTAAAATTTGTAGAGAGTAATTTTGCAGAGAGTAAAAGTAAATAATTTTCTGCAAAAATTGTGTTTTAAATGACACAGTATGATCATTTTGAAACTTGTGTTCTCTCGTCTCAATAAGATGTAGCCACATGTAAAGTTATTTAATCTCAGCAATGAATAGTTTTAACTGCGGACGTGAGTTTTGTGTAAGAGAGAGAAGTTACATTTGGTAACTCCCATATATAAAGATTTGACATCTGAGTTAAAGTTTTAAAACGTTTGGGATTTTCAAAGTGTAGCACACGCGCCTGATGGTACATTGACACGTACACAGACACGTGCTATCTCTGAACCATCATTTTGAAAAGTTTTTGATTACCCGCTAGTTTGATATGATGGAAGCGTGTGAATAGAGTACACAATAGACTGTTGAGTCTATCCACTGCTTCAAGAAGCGTGTAAAATTTATGCATGAATTTTATAAATAATTTTATATTAAATGTTGAATGGAATACGTTCAACACTTAACAAGTTCTACTTGTTGTAACTATTGTAATACTTAAGTTGACGCTTGAGATCAAAACCTTTTTATGTTTGAGCGTCCAACATATTATACACAAATAATACTGAGCGTTGATGATCATGCATATGAAAGTTTTTGATCATTGACGCTTTCAGTCAGGCCCAAGTACAATTTTAAGGTTCCCTCTAAATTTGTTAACTTGCAACAACTTTTCAAAAATCTTTTGGACATAAATAAAGTGGATTTCCCCTAAATTATATGTTTAATAAAAGATGATTCATAATGATTAAGCATTTAAATCGATCATACACAATTCACTTCTCAAAGTGAGAAAACGTTGTTCATTGAGCGCTTTGGTGAAGATATCTGCTAATTATTTGTCAGTTCCGATAAAGTGCAAGGAGATATCTTTCTTTTGAACATGGTCACAAAGAAAATGGTATCTAATGTCAATATGTTTAGTTCTGGAGTGAAGAACAGGATTCTGAGTCATGGCTAGAGCACTTTGGTTATCACAATGAATAGGGGTTGGACCTCGGATTATACCATAATCTCTAAGTTGTTGCCTCATCCATAACACTTGTGCACAACAACTTCTTGCAGCTACATACTTGGCTTCAGTTGTAGAGGTAGCTATCAATTGTTGTTTCTTACTATGCCATGAAACTAACCTATCACCTAGAAATTGACACGTACCATTAGTACTCTTACAATCTATTTTGCAACCTGCAAAATCTGCATCTGAGTAACCAATTAGTTCAAAAGGAGAGTCACTTGGATACCATAAGCTCACATTTTGTGTGCCTTTTAGGTATTTAAGGATCTTCTTAGCAGCAATAAGGTGTGATTCTTTAGGATCAGCTTGAAAACGTGCACACATGCATACCGAAAACATAATATCAGGTCTACTGGTAGTAAGAAAAAGAAGTGATCCAATGATACCTCTATAATTAGTGATATGAACCTTCTTCCCACTTTCATCTTTATCTAACTTAAGCGTTTGGCTCATTGGAATTTTTGAATATGATGCATTTTCCATACCAAATTTCTTAATCATATCACGTGTGTATTTATCTTGGTTAATAGATATGCCATTAGGGAGTTGTTTAACTTGTAATCCTAAGAAGAATGTTAATTCACCCATCATGCTCATTTCAAATTGTTCTTGCATCACTTTTGAAATTTTCTCACACAAACGCATATTAGTAGAACCAAATATGATATCATCAACATAAATTTGGATTAAGAGAATATCTTCATTATTGGAAATTTTGAATAACATTGTGTCAACGCTGCCTTTGAAAAAGCCTTTAGCAATAAGGAAAATAGAGAGAGCGTCATACCATGCTCGGGGTACTTGCTTAAGCCCATAAAGTGCTTGGTCTAGCTTGTAAACCATACCCTAACCATGGTTGATGAATCCCAGTGGTTGCTCCACATATACCTCTTCTTGGAGTTTTCCATTCAGAAAGGCATTCTTCACGTCCGTTTGATACACAGTAAACTTGTTGAACGCGGCATACGCTAGAAACAGGCGGATTGCTTCAAGACGGGCGACAAGAGCATATGTCTCATCAAAATCAATACCCTTTTCTTGGCAATAACCTTGAGCTACGAGTCTGGCCTGGTTCCTTTTCACAATGCCATTCTCACCCATCTTGTTTCTATAAACCCATCTAGTTCCAATAACTCCTTGGTGAGTTGGCCTTGGTACTAGTGTCCAAACCTTACAACGCTCAAACTGATTATGCTCTTCTTGTGTGGCTTCAATCCAACTTGGGTCGCTTAGCGCTTCATCCACTTTCTTAGGCTCCATTTGAGATAGAAAGCTTGTAACATAGCCTTGTTAAATGTAGTGGCTCTAGTCCTAACAAGCGCTTCAATATCTCCAATAATCTGTTCAGGTGGATGATCACGCGGCTATAGTCTATCTGGTTGGAAATGATTAAGAGGTTGAACAGGCGCTTAACGATCAGACGCTGGACTACCTTCTTGCGTAGGTGCTTCAAGTTCACAGATCCTTGTTTGCTCTTGGTGATCACTCTCTTCATGATCATCAGCAGATCTTGCAATGTTATCCGAGATAATCTACGAGTGATCTTAGGAGGTGGCACTGAGATCTCATCATCGTCGTCACTATCATCATCAATGGTAATCTTAGACGCTTGATACCACATATCTTCAACTCCTACATCATTCATATTAACCTTACTCGATTCTTGGTTAGCATCATAAAAACCAACATGAATAGATTCCTCAACCTTTGACTTGGTCTTGTTTAGGATGCGAAAATTCTTTCCATTCTTGGCGTAGCCTAGAAAGATTCCCTCATCCGCTTTAGGATCAAATGTCTTTAGGCTTTGGGATCCATTATTATAGATAAAATATTTAGAACCAAAGATGTGGAAGTATGAAACATTTGGCGTACGTCCCTTCCATAGTTCATATGGAGTTTTCCCATCCTGTTTGTTGATCATGCAACGGTTTTGAGTGTAACAAGCAGTGTTGATCGCTTCGGCCCAAAACCTAGGAGTAAGCTAAGACTCTGCTAACATTGTCCTGGCAGCTTCCTTGAGCGTTCTGTTCCTCACTCAGCAACACCATTCTGTTGGAGAGTTCTGGGAGCTGAATACTCATGATGTATTCCATTCTCTGCACAAAATTTCTCAACAATCTTGTTAGTAAACTCAGTACCGTGATCGCTTCTTATTCTTGCAACCTTAAGGTTTTTCAATGTTCGAAGTTTCCGAATAAGCTTTGTTTTGTCACATGTCTCATCTTTGGATGAAAGAAATTCTACCCAAGTAAATCGAGAGAAATCATCTACTATCACCAAAGTATACTTCTTACCGCTTACACTGATCGTTTGAACAGGTCCAAACACTGATCTTTTAAGAGATCCATGTGAAGTAGTTCGAGTATTCTAGAGGTAGATAGATGAGGTTTTCTCTTAAAAGATGATTTGACTTGTTTGCCCATTTGACAAGCGTCACAAAGGCGATCCTTGTGAAAAGGTCATTTTGGTAATCCCTCTACAAGTTTTAGATTTATAAGCTGAGATATTGTCTTAAAGTTGAGGTGATTCATTTTTCTATGCCATAACCAGCCCGTTTTAGATTCATTTTTAGCAACAAAACATGTTGGGTTGTTATCAGTTGTTGAACCCCAATCTACCAAATATACGTGTTTGTTCTTTTACCTTTCAATTTAGTAATCTTAGTCTTAGGGTAATTTATATAGCAACAGTCACTTGAGAATATGACTTCAGAGCCTTTATCACAAAATTGACTTATGCTTAATAAATTGTGCTTTCGACC
Organism: Buddleja alternifolia; assembly: GCA_019426215.1. Lineage (NCBI taxonomy): Eukaryota > Viridiplantae > Streptophyta > Magnoliopsida > Lamiales > Scrophulariaceae > Buddleja > Buddleja alternifolia. Next base: position 3,055 of record WHWC01000138.1, on the reverse strand, counting down.
CTCAACATAATAAACATCACTTATCATGATGTTCCCCCTATGCACAGTACCTATACCTTTGGTTTTACCTTTGGAGTTGTCACCAAATACAACCTGAGGACCGTTGGCAGCTTGATAGTTGATCAGAAGATCCTTAGAACTAGTCATGTGCCTTGACGATCCACTATCAAAGTACCAAACAGATGTATTGGCTCTAGCTCTAGGTACTTGCAATCAAAAGGGAAGTTCTATTTCTGTTTAGGTACCCATTGTTGCTTGGGTCCTTCACTATTAGTAGCATTGTTAGTTTGAATTAGAACTTTAGGAACCCATATTTGCCTAGTCTTCATTGTAGGAATACTGGCCTTCTTGGGTTTCACATTGTGTTGTGTGTGTTTTTTGGGTGTATAATAATATCCTCGATTATAATACTAATCATAATCATAATCATCATAGTATCGAGAATGTGATCTTGACTGCCTTGGATATTAACGCTGGTATTTCCTTGGCGCTGGCTTGGGTTGCACTTTTGATGTTGGACGCTTAGCGCTTGATTCACAGTGGTTAGGTTTACCCTTAACCTTTTGAGCGTTTGGATGAATCCATCTTTGTGAATCATTTGCCTTTGCCTTACCCTTGCCCGAGTCAGCTTTGGCTTTCTCATTTGGCCTCGTACCATTGTAGCTCGATTCATTTTGTGTTTGACCTTGTGAACCTTTCTCAACAAAGAAAACACCCTTTGCTTTGTTGTTTTCCGTAACATTAGATTTGTTTGGTTGTTTACCGAATTTATTGCTTCCTAAACCGATCTTTTCACCAAATAACCTTGTTACCTCAGTCACATTGTTTAGCTTTCTTGACGCTTTAGACAATGATGAGATGAGTTGTTCTGATTTAGCAAGTCAGCGATCAGCTCAGCTTCTCTCTTGACTATTATATCAAGATCATTTTTCAACTGGATTATCTCACTCTCAAGTGCTTTGTTCTTCTCAATACATTGTTGCTGAACTTGCAACTCTGCCTTGAGCAACACATTATCACTCTTGAGCGATGAAATGATATCGAAGTGATTTTGATATAATTTGGCAGCAACTTGACAATCATTATAATATTCTTTCACTTTGTCAAGTAATTCTTCATAAGAGAGAGGAAGAGATAATTCAGTGTTTACCTCAGGGGACGCTTCATCATCTATGGCCATGCGAGAGATAAGCACTGAGTCATCCACTGGCTCATCATCATCATTACTCTCCTCTGATGACTCCAAATCTTCAGGTGCGAACGCTCGTTCTGATTCCGCTAGGAAACCTTGTTGACGAAGGTTGCTCCTAAATTGGTTTCTATCCAAGTAATCTTGCCTTGAAGGCTTCGATACGTTTGAATAAGGGCAATTTACCTGGTAGTGCCCTGGTTTCCTGCAATTATAACAAATATTAGTTTTCATCATTTGTTCATTTGTTTACCTTGCAGTGTGTGGTTTTGAGACCACAGGCGCTGAGAGATTTTGAGTAGACGCTTGGTACTGAACAGGCGCTTGGGGTGTAGGAACAGAATACTAAGCTGCTTGATACTGTTGTTGTACTGGAGCAGGCGTTTGATATGAACTGTGTCCTTGATGCTTAGGACTATTTCCTTTCTTTTCACATCGTAAGAACTTTCTGAATCTATTTAGAAGCGCTAGTTCCTCATCCTCACTGATATCTGAAACTTTTCCCTTATTACCCGATTTACCCTTGATTGATGCTACGAGCGCTCCAGACTCAATTATCGGACTACTCACAACATCACTGGCTGAATTAAACCCAAACTCAAATGCCTTGAGTCCTGAAAAGGCGTTTTCTGGACTTAAAAGATCCAACATATTAGATTCTCTCATCGCTGTTGTCTTTATCAAAAATCTACTAGGTAGACTTCTGAAAATCTTAATCACCATTTCTCTGTTTTGCAAATCCATACCCAACGATGTAAGTTCTGTAACAAGAGCTGTGAATCTTATGTCCAATTGCTCTAAGGTCTTGTTAGGCAACATCTTAAAACCATTAAATTTTTCTTTGGCGATTGAAAGTTTGTTTTCCTTGATTTGTGCTGAACTGCCACAAATTATGGCTAACTTATCCCATATCTCCTTAGTAGTGTTACAAGATTTGACCTTGTTGAATAAATTGTCATTGTCACCAATAGCAGTGTACAAAGCGTTTCGTCCAACATTGTCTAGATTAAATCTTCGACGCTCATTTGTGGACCATTCCTGCTTAGGCTTCTCAACATAGCCATCTGAAGTCTCTTTTGTGACTCCAGGCGCTCTGGTGATTACTTTGTAAATCTGAATAGGTCCATCTGAAATGACATCACACATTTCGTCATCACAGAAACACAAATAGGGAAAAGCTTTGACCTTCTATGAGTCATAGTTTAACTCAGTCAACTTAGGAACTTTAGAAAATGCCATGAGAAATTTAAAAGTAACTTAGTTTTGAAAAAGGATCTAAACAAGTAGTTATGCTTAGAAATTTTAAAATTTCTATTTTAATCGCTCTGATACCACTTGTTGGTCCCAAGTGGCACACGAAAGGGTCTAGAAGGGGGGGGGGGTTGAATAGACCCTGAAGTCATTTTCGACTTCAAAAAGATTCGTATTGAAATTCGTTGGACGCTTGAAAAGTAAGCGCTTGACTTGAGCGTCTAATGAAGACTGTTTTTAGAAAGTTAACTTAGACTTCAAGATTTGAATACTATAACCAGATAGGTTTAAGCGTTCACTTCTTTGATCAGTGTTAGCACAGCGAAATTGATTTTATAGTTTTCTTGTTTGAAAGTTTTTAGCGTCACATACTGTTTGTTAGTTGCTCAGCTTTTGATTGTGTTTTACTTGGTCAATTAATGCAATGATATGATAATAAGTGAATTGACTGTAAAGAAAATAACATAATATTTGTAAGGTTCGTTGGGTGGTGTAATCCCAACTACGTCCTTCTTCTCCTTGATCACTTGGAGGCAATCCACTAAAATGATTCTCAAAGAATCACACAGAACCTTCTACAATTTAGGGAGAGGTGGATGTTGATGACTTGAGCTC
>WHWC01000137.1:0-107627 GCA_019426215.1 Buddleja alternifolia | reverse complement strand
AAATAATTCTCCCTAAAACCAGTCCAATACTGTTTATTACTGGGCATCATGACTATTAGCACTGTTAAAATTTGAATTGAAGTTTGCTTCAAACTAAAATGCTAGACATTTGAAATTTTTGGGCGAAATGTTTGAACTCGTAAAATGAGATCATAACAAAAGTTGACAAGTTGTAAACACAGTCTCTATACAAATAAACATGAAGTGGGTTCTCAGCTTTTTAGCTTGTGATACATAACTAACGAAATAATAATTTACTGGCCTTGTTATTTTTCCAGGTGGGATATCAATAAATTGGATCGACTCCCGGATTATATGGAAGTTTGCTTATCATTTTCTTTATAGTATACGTGAAGAATGCGATCATGAAGTGCCAAAACATGGAAAAACTTATGGGGTATCTTATGTCATCGAAGCAGTAAGATTTAGATTTTGAAAATCGTTAGATATTATGTATCCACATATAAACGGGAACCACATCTTTTTCTCATAATTTTACCCCTATTCTACTTCTCTCTCATCATTATGAGTTTCTCACACTTAGTCGTGTAATTTTCAAAGTCTCACATTTAATCCCATTAATTTTCATTCAAAATTTAACGGTCAAATCCAAATGCTCAGTTAACTATTTGACTGATTTTTTGGGGAAAGTCAAGCATAAATGACACCCACACCATGAACTTTGTTCATATCATGGTGTTGTTATTCTGTATCCCGTGTCTCTCACAGCACGAATCCTCTCCAAAAAACAGTCAAAAATATTGACTAAGAGGGTGTATGAGTTTGACCATTCAAATTCGAAGGGAAATTTCAATACGAGATATTTCAAAAGTCACGAGATTAAATGTGAAAAACTCGTAGAATTGAATCAAATTAAATTATGACAAGTTGTGGAACGAAAAATAAGATTTTACCAATATAAAGTTTTACATTTATGTTATGTAATATCCATATCGACAAGTAACCATTTATATGTGTTGGTGGGCAACTCTTTACATAATATGAAAACTTATAATGCAAAATCTGTTGTCTTTTGCAGCTAAAAATACTTGGAACCGCTTACTACAAAAGGCCAAGTGGTATATGGGACAAGATGCCTACATTTGAAGACCATGTTTCCATTGGACACCGAGCAAGTGGCGCCGCAGTGGTGTTCGCAGGAATGTTCATGGGAATGGAATCTGCCTCAAAAGAGCTTTGATTGGCTGATGATTGAGCCTAAAATTGTTGAGGCTGCAGGTCTTTTGACAAGACATATGCATGATATATATGCACCTATGATGTATGTTGTCTTCTCTACTCAAATTTTCTCACTACACTACAAATTCACAAGCGCACAAATATCAACACATCACTACGGGAACAAAAAAGTACAAGATTAGTCTCGTACTTACCTTTATTCCCATTTTTACCATCTACACTTGTTAGCAACTTTGTCCTCCTCTACTTTTCCAATTGTTGCCAATTTTATCCCATTATTCACACAAAATTTGAACTCTTACTAAAATGGCGTCAATTAGACAAATTTTATCCCATTATTGTAAAACTCAGTGTAGATCAGATAAGAAAGTGTACAAAAAAAAATTATTTACAAAAGTACAAAAATGGGAAAACTTTGAGTGGATTAATCCCATTACCCTATGTTTTTATGCTTCGCTTCTCACTGAAGTCGGTATTAATTTTTAATCCAAGCTCAAGCCTTGAGTAAGAAAGATCGTTTGGCATCAACCCAAGCATGAGTTTTGCAAGCTAGTTCATTCAGCTTAATTGACCCCTACATTTAATATAATTCATATGTGGGCGAGCAATGAGATATGAAGTTGGAGGAAATAGTTAGGGTTCAAAAATGGGTGAGAATTTTCCGTAAGATTCTTGATTCTTTTTTCTCAAACTTCATCTCAAATTACTTGTCCGAATATATATACAAATGTTTATTGTACATATACATATCAGTTTCTCAACGGTCAGTTTTTGCCCAAACAAACGTACATTCAGTCAATTAGGATATATTTTGGGGGAGTAGTGGGACTAAATTGGCAACAATTAAGGGAGGGGGGGGGGGGGGGAACAATTAGACAAATTGAATAATTAAGTATAGTGTGTGTGTCTTTGTGTATAAAACTATTATAACATTAATGACAAATCTCTCTTTTATACTTATATGTGATCTTTGCAATTGAAGCGGGAGCACGAGGAAGGCGTATTTCCAACACCAGTTGATTGTTACATGAAAATGGTATGTGTCAAAACAGAAGCTCTAGATAAGATTTTTGAACATGCTGAGGATCAATGGAAAACTATAAATAAGGAATGGATTGCAAGTACCGTACCAAGCATTGGGAAGCCTATTCTCAACTATGCACGTATTCAAGATGCTACATACAAGGGTGGGAAGGATTTGATTACAGATCCAATGGATGGGTCGGGGCAAGATCAGATTGTTGCTCTATTTATCGATCCCATCGTTATTTAATGTCATATCACAAGGAATGTATCGTACTAAAAATATCATCATTCTAAGAAAATTCTAATAATAAAACTTTCAATATATTTTTAATTGATTCAAGCATTTGTAATGTCAATAAATTACACTTTATGTCTTTACACTGAGGCATTTATTCCTAACCCACCTTTTATTTCCATCACTTTGTTCTCTTGTGCTCTTAAAATACTCCAAGTACGCCTGTGGCCCGGCGGCTGATTGTGATACTGTTCGTGCGCGAGTAGAGGAGGCCCTCTACTCCTCTCGTTTTGATACTAATGATTGTGAGAATACCATCCATGTTGGGTGGCAAATGCCTGAAATGGGACAGTGGAAAATTAATGTTGACGGGGCTGTCCGTCGGGGGGATGAACTCCAAGCCGATGAGGCGAGTATCGGAGGAGTTATTCGTGATCACCATGGTCACTGGGTTAGGGGATTTTGTGGTGGCATTGGCAATTCGACGCCTCTCGGTGCCGAACTGGCAGCGATTTTACAAGGACTGAATTTGGCATGGGACACTCGTCTGCGAAATGTGATCATTGAAACAGATAGTACGGAGGCTATCATAAGCATTCGCAATGGCCCCAGGGAGCACCACCACTGGGATCTAATTGAGTCCATTCGACGCAAATTGCAATTGGCATGGCAAGTTCAACTAACTAATATATGGCGAGAAGCCAATCGTGTGGCAGACATTTTGGCCAAGAAGGGTTTTGAGGAAAACCTTTTTGTCATGCAATCCCCGAGCTTGGATCTGCAGAGTACTTTGGAACAAGATCGACAAGGCCTTACTTGGCCTAGACAAACGACTATAACCCCGGGTCTGTCGGGATAGATCGTTAGGGTCCCCCTCTTCTCTCCGTATTAAAAAAAAAAAATATTCCAAGTGCTATTAGGGCAAATTCCATTTTATCCCATGTATTGCAACCTAACTACACTTCATCCCTCTCTTTCTACTTTGAGTTGTACCTCTTTACTCATATTCTTAAAATGCTCTAATTCCGTTTTTGCTGTCTTAATTTCTATAGAAAAATACACTTTATCACATGTGCTTTTTTTTTTTTTACTGAATTGTTTACATGATTAAAGTCGATTGTTTGTCATTAAGTTAGTAACATCTAATTACGGTTAGATTTCATATATTGTCAACCTGCATATATTTTAGCCAAGTCGATTGTTTGTCATTAAACGCCCCGACAAGATACACCCTTGTATTCGACAAATGGCTTGAGCGAGCATTAGCATATATTAATATTGCTGCGTGATCATATATAGTGCAACTAGGCATTAGCAGGCAGCCACACTAAAGTGTGAAATGCGATTGATTTAGGGGTCATCAAGTGATAGAGCACCGATAAATAATTTGTCTTTTATTCGAGTAGAAGACGTATTCCTGGAATTCAAGAGGGAGAAGAGAGATATACTGAAATTGGATTAAACTTCTTAATTTTTATTAACCAGCTCACAACCATATTTATAAGCAACATTTTCCTATAAAAAAATAAGAATTTCTAAACAATTTCAACTACTCATTCCTAACATATCATATAAGGCTAAATCCTAAAACCACTCCTAAATGAGTCTACTAATAGAAATTACCAAAATAAATATCTAATAAAATAACTGGAAATAAAAGTCAAAATAAATAACTAAAATTCAAATTAGAAATTGATTAAAGAATTTAAAATGCTTTTCTTCCAAAATTTGGGCAATGTGTATCATAAGCTATTAAACATTAGAACACAGTTAAAGTTGGGATTAGGCACTTAATTAGGGACCCTCTAATATGCCCAATGGGCTATGTGCGAGGCCCAAATGAGACTTGAAGTATATTGTGTGAAAGCCTTTGTTGATATGATCTAGCAATTTTAATATTCATTCAATTCAGCAATTCATCATTGTTAGTTAGTTTTGAATTAGTAAAGTAGTGCCCAGCGTAGTGGGCAATAGTTAGTAATGGATTTCCCCAATTTTTAAGATATTTTGGTTGTATTTATTTCTAATGCAGTTTCAATGAAAGGTACGAGAATTGCATTTATCTAAATCTGTCTTCTTTTCTCTTATTTCTTAGGAGTGTTCCTCACTCATATTTAGGAACTTATCAATTGGTGCTTTCATCCATTGACCATGCCTTCCTTCCGAGATCCAAACGCCACTTCCAGCCAACCATTCCTTGATGAACAAGTGCATAGCCTTACAGAAATAATTTTTTCCATGCAATCCAAGTTGGATGCCACTGAAAACACTACGAAACAGCTTGAAGCAGACTCCAAATTACACAACGCCAAGGCCGCGAAATGCCATGATTCACTAGTCCACTTACTTTCTAATGTGCTGCCATAAAACCCACCCCAACAACCAAAACACTCCACTCTTATCCACTAACTTACCAGGTCGACACTCCCTCAACCAACCTCAAAATCTCCAAGATTTCCCTCGCCCCCTTTGATGGCACCAACCTGCTGGATTGACTTTTTTAAGCCGAACAATACTTTTCCTACAATAGGTCTCGTACCCGCAACACCCTTTCATGGCTCATTTTTCATAAAGGGGAATGCCCTTAGTTGGTTCAAGTGGATGCATACCAAAGGGCAAATCACGTCATGGGAATTCTTCACACATGCACTTGAAACCAGGTTCACGCCAACTACTTACAATAACCATCAGGCTGCGTTGTTCAAACTCCATCACAATGGCACCATGGAGGAGTATCAAACCACCTTTGAACAATTGTACAATCGTGTCAATGGTATGGATGTCGCAGCCATCCTCAACTATTTCATCTTAGGACTCAAAGCTGATATCTAAAATGAACTTGCCATTTTGGAACCCCGCACAATTACAGGATCTATTGGCCTTGCAAAATTACTTGAGGCCAAGTTGGAAAACCCCAGCAACCACCCTTCTTACTCCCCACGGCCTACCACACCAACCATTGATTACTCACCCACCCTCCCTGTCACTTATCCCTTACCGCCACCTACATATCCTCTTTTAAGTATGCCCAACACACCACCAAAGGCCTATACCACTCCGTCATTCCGACGTCTTACAGTGGGTGTGAAATTCAAGAACGTAGCTCCAAGGGCCTCTGTTTCCATTGCGATGAACATTTACAACCCGGACACAAATGCTAAGCCCCTCAGTTTCTCACAATCATTGGCTCTGAAACTATTGACTCAACTGCAACCATAATCATCCCACTCGACCATATTGAAAAATCAAGAATTCCAATTCCGGACCCCATCCACACTCGAATGCACTGAATTTTGATGACATAGTTGCAATCAACAAGCAAGCCAAGGGACTTGAGGACAAGGCCCTTTTTGGGGATGGGAGTATTGATATGCCCAATGGGCTATGGGCTATGGGCGAGGCCTAATTGGGACTTGAAATATATTGTGTGAAAGCCTTTGTTGAATTGGTCCAGCAACTTTATTATTTATTCAATTCAGCAATTTATCATTGTTAGTTAGTTTTGAATTAGTAAAGTAGTGGCCAGCGTAGTAGGCAGTAGTTAGTAATCGATCTCCCCAATTTTAGGATGTTTTGGTGTATTTATTTCTGATGGTTTCAATGAAAGGTACGAAAATTGCATTTATTTGAATCTATAATCTGCTCTCATATTTCTTAAGAGTGTGTTCCTCACTCATATGTAGGGACTTATCACCCCTCACCTATGTCTGATCTTCTGTTCCATATCACGTTTCATCCTATATTTTGTTAATCGTATGTATGCCATGTTTATAAAGTTTTTCCTAAAATAAACATGTGACGTGAATTTTATATACACATGTCGTGTGGATTTCAAATGAAAAATGAGATTAAACACAATTATGAAATATAGGATCCGTTCGGCCCTTCATCAATCACGTTCCTACAGCTACCCAAAACTGTGAATTCACATTAACTTTGAAATGGTCATACTTCTATTAGACATTAGCTTACGACTACATTATCATATGGATTGAGATTAATGTTGGTCCGACGGGCCAACATAATGACCATTGAAGCATTATATAAATACGTCCATAGAAGCATGAGAGTTAATCTATTTCACTTTCACGATATGAATTAAGTAGATACTCATTTTCATTGCAATTCATTGTCTTTTGTAACTAGTAATGGATGCAAATAGAATTGTACAAAATTTTGAGGGCAAGACAATATTCATCACTGGTTCCATGGGCTTTCTTGCAAAAAGTTGAAAATTTCTTTCTATGCTCCTATTCCATTTTTTACGCCTTTGTATGTTAAGGAATATCAATCCTAAAAGTATATTAAGGGTTTTGAGTCATACGCTCTCGGCGCACGTTAGAAAGCTGATGTGCACCAAAAACCTAACATGGCGAGGAAAAGGGAAAAGCGAGCTACAGGAATAAATTTGAGTCCAAATTCGATAGAGAATGTTCACCACCACACGCCAAAGTCTATGAAGGGTAGCATTCGACCAAAATTGCAGTCGGAGGAAGAAATCGTTGCGGAAATTGATGTTGAGGATTTACACCATAATGAAATGACTAAGCGTTTCATGGCGACCCAAGGTGAGACGATTATAAATCGGGTTGAGAAAGGTGAGATTAAGCCTCCATAAGTACCATTGAAACCCAGAGTCTGGAGCGACGTCTTTGCTGGTAACAAGGATAGGGGAAATGGGTTAAAACTAGAGCAAGTTCATACAGATGAGAAGGAAATTAGTATCACAAAAGAGGATGTTGAGCAGGAAATTGAATACTGGAGGTACTTTATCTATGCTGACATCCTCAGTCAAGATATCCCTAGTGTAACAATGGTTAATTTTTTGAAGAACCGGTGGAGGGGATTGAATATGCCCCAAGTTGTGAAACATGATGTGTAATTTATCCTAAGGTTTGAAGCGGAGATGGATATGAATGCGGCTCTCCAAAAGTGGATCCAATTTTTTTATCAAAACCAATTATCTTGAAATGGTGGGAAGATGGGATAATCAAAGAGGAATGTATTGCCACTGTACCTATCTGGATTTAGCTCCCACATTTATCTTTGGGTATATGGGGAGTATCTAGTCTGAGTAAGCTAGAATTGTGGGAGAGTCTCTTTACACCGCCAAAAAACTTAACTTAGAGTATGCCCGTATACTAGTTAATGTGGAGGTAGCCAAAGAATTACCCAAAACAGTGCCAATTCGGAATGAATTGAAGGGGAAGGTATTGCATCAGGAAGTAAGTATGACTGGATCCCACTATACTGTCAGAAATGCCACTCGTGAAGACATAAAGACAATGGTTGTAAAAAGTTGTGTATTCAACAATGGAAGTCAAGAGACCGAGTATTAAAGAAGAGCAAGAGCCTGTAAATAGAGGCCTTGCAATTGACACCCAGCCTGGGGATATTGCAAGTAGCTCACAGACATCTCAGCCACAAGGTGAAAGAGGGAAGAATAAGACCACTCCAAATACAAATAGAATTGGTGTACAGATGCAACACTTGAGTAACAAAGATAAGGGGGTTATGGAGGATTGACAGGAAGTGAAAGGTATAAAAACAAGAAAGGGGAGTCTGTGGGCAAACAAGGCATCAAATGTGGATGTCCATAACGCACTTTCAAATTTATTCCAAGTTTTGAGTCCGTTAGGAAGACATGCAGAAGGGAGGAATGATCACCCACCTATTCCATGAATATTGGCCAATTGAAATGCAACATACTGTAAGACCGTTGTTATCAATCCATAGGATGGATATTTTTGGAGTTAAAGCATCAGTTAGTCCCCAAAAGTATAGTAGGGTGAGGAGGAGTTTTGGTGAACAATGGGAGGTAATTAATAACTATATACATGCAAATAATGGTAAAATTTGGGTATATGGAGAAACGACGGAGTCTAGGGAACTGTGTTTGATGTTACTACTCAACATATAACATGCAGATTTGTTGTTGGGCAGTATACTTGTATTATTAGTATGATGTATGGTCTAAATGATGAGAATGGTGTTGGGATAGGTACAAACTCAGGGATGCCAGCGGAAAACATGGATTTTAATAAAAATCCAACATCCCCAAATTAGGACTAGGTAGACATGGTACCATCAGATTCAAAAACTAATTAAGTCAGTTTTCTCGTGTTGACCTCTCAAAAAACTTAATCAGCAACGTCTTTTTAAGCAACTCCCTGCTACACCTCTCCAAAATGGATTTGCTCTAGTGCTCCAAGTGTTGCGCCTCTAAGATGTATCTGTACTTTAGATCGTACTCTCGATTATCTCCACCAGTGCTAGCAAAAGAATATCGAATTTTGGCTCTTGAGAAAAAGGGTAGAAATTTATTTAGTGTTCTTTGTACTCAACTCATGAGTTGGAAGAATTTGAGAGAAAGAAAAAGGGGAGAGAACTAAAGAGAAAAGACTTGTGATGAATTGAATCTCTTCAAAGAGTAAACTTCATCATCTTTTCAAAAGATACTATACACATATATATAGAGTCCACCATTGTGGAGATACACATACACATATACGCCTACTCTCACACATGTGAGAGACGTGTATGTATAATATATATGTATATGTTTTTGTTTCTTTTTCTCTTTTATTCTTTTCCAGCTAACTAGATATTTCATATATTTGAGATCATCTCAAATGTACCATATCTATCCAATATCTTTAATAATATAATTATAAGAATTTTCTTTTTTAATTAGTCAAACTTAACCAATTAAAAGATCCTACTAAATATATTATAAGATATACATATATATATGTATATAAACTTGGTGAATAAGATAAAATCTTTCCACCAATTTTTACATACAAACTCACACATGCACGTGTACTATTATATATATATATATTTTTCTTTCATCAATTAAATAATTAGACTTTCCCAATTTAATATTTCAATATTAAATTATAAGACCATTAATTTACACCATATAATAAATTCCTTTTCCTTATTAATTAACTCCATTTAATTAATCCCTCCATTAATTCACCAGGAATTAACTAGCCAATAGGTACTACACTAATTTAGTGTGTGACCCCTCAAGATCATTAACAAGCTATCAATAAGTCCTCCCATAGGCTAGATATCGATCCACGACCAATAGGTGCCTTGGGTTAATTTGGTAAAGTTAATCCAATGCCTAGTTAATTATTCCTAGATGTCAACGATGAAAATCAAACCTATCCGAGTTACAATCGTTATGTGAGTAAAATTTCTTCATCACTTTCCCATCTATGGTCTAAAGTATGTCGACGGTCGAACCCTAATAACCTACATGCCGTATGACTCTCCTGGAGTGCACGTGCATATCAAAGCATAGTAGATAGTACCCTTTCCAATGACACCTCAGGTCTAAGGACCAATCTCATACTACGAAACCCAAGGACTCCATGTTCGACAGTGCCAACGAGGAATCCTTAGTAAGGCTTTTTAATCCCGCACTTCTCCAAAGCATGGATCTTCGTGTATGTATTAACTCCCCGACCATTGACAATGAAACACGTCAATCTCTAACAAAGAGTTACACACACGAACAAGTTTTGACGAGGCCATTGATATCCTACATCTCACAGCTTCTATGACTTGAAACATATTTTAGGATTACGGTCTTTGAGAGTATTCCACAGGTATCCCGACTGCTCCTCTAACCATAAGTAATCCATGGGATCTTTATCTATACTAGAATAACTAATTGATAATAAAGAATCATACCATAAAAGAACATTCAATATATTTAAAGCAAGACTATCATAATGTTTTACATTTAATGTAGCTGAGCCTTAACATTGGCTCGCTGGGCACATAAAACTATCAATCTCCCACTTGCCCTAGACCCAGTTCCCCTTGTACATTAATCCCATCATTTTCAGATGTTTTTCAAATTCATTTTGACTCAGAGCCTTGGTGAAGGGGTCTGCTATGTTTTTCGCCTAGTCGACTCGTTCTACTCGAACTTCGCCTCTATCCACTATCTCTCTGAAGAGATGATATTGCCTAAGGATGTATTTGGATCTTTGGTAAGACCTAGGCTCTTTCGAAAAAGCTATGGCTCCATTATTATCATAGTACATAAGTACCGGATTAGTAATGGAGGGAACTACCTCCAGCTCATGGACAAATTTTCTCATCCAAACAGTTTCCTTCGCTGCTTCAGCAGCAGCTATATACTCAGCTTCCGTGGCGGAGTCAATCATCGTCTCCTACTTGGAGCTCTTCTAGCTTATAGCTCCTCCATTGAGTATAAATATATATCCTGATATCGATTTAAGATCATCTATGTCCAACCGAAAACTAGAGTCCGAATAGGACTCCAATTCTAATTTTCCTCCTCCGTATACTAGAACGAGATCTTGAGTACACCTCAAATACTTTAAGATCGCTTTCACGGCTGGTTCAGTGGTCCTCTCCCAGATTCGACTGGAAACGGCTCGTCACGCTAAGTGCATAAGTCATATCCAGTCTAGTCATATATAATGCTACCTATAGCCGAGGCATAGGGAACAATTGACATTCTCTTTCCTTCATCGGGCATCTCAGGCGACATAGACTTGGAAAGAGAGACTCCGTGTCTTGCCAGAATCAATCCTCTCTTGGAATCATCCATATTAAATCTTTTCAATATTCATTCTATGTACTCAGATTAGGAGAGTCCCAACAACCTATTTTTCCATGTCTCGGTGTATTCACATACCAAGAACATAGGATGTTTATCCCTTATCTTTTGTTGAATATTGGGTCGACAACCAATCATTCGTTGATTGCAACATTGCTACATCATTTCTAATGAGAAGAATATCATCAACGTAGAGAACAAAAAACCTTATGGCTCTCCCACTAACTTTCTTATGCACACATAGTTCATAATCATTCTTTGATGTAGCCATATTCTTTAATTTACAGCTTCATCAAATCTCAAATTCCAACTTCGGGAAGCTTGTTTTAAGCCACAAATGGATCTTTGTAGCATGGACACCTTGTGCTCGCTCCCACTGGATGTGAAACCCCCGACTGTTCCATATAGATTTCCTCATCAATGTTTCCATTGAGGGAAGCCGTTTTCACATCCATCCGTCAAATCTCATAATCAAGATATGCAGATATAGCTAAAAGAATCCTAATGGACTTGCTCATCGCGGCAAAAAATTCTCCTCATAGTCAATTTCTTGTCTCTGAGTATAACCTATTTCCACCGAGCAAGCCTTAAAGGTGGTAACCTTTCCATTTACTCCCAACTTGCGTTTGTACACCCACTTGCAATCAATAGCCTTAATGCCCGGTGGTGGGTCTACCAAGGTCCAAACCTTGTTGGAGTACATGGATCCTATTTCAGATTCCATGGCTTCAGACCATTTTCCTGAGTCCTTGTCGGACATTGCCTGCCCATAGGACCTTGGATCATCATCCAATGGGAGGCCTTCCTCTTTGCTTTTCACCAAGAGACCATAATACCTCTCAGGTTGTCTCGGGACCCTTTCGGATCTCTTCGGAGGTGGAATTTGTGTACTTACAGTTTGTAGTTCATTTTGCCTTACATCCATTGCTAATGGTGTTTGTATTTCTTGAGTTTCCTCTATCTATATTCTCACTGAAGCTAGAGTTGCTTCTCCAGGGACATAGCATTCCTTGAAACAATCATCTTTTGTTCCAAGGTGTGATAGAAGTAGTACCCATAGGACTCCTTAGAGTAACCAAGAAACCTACATAAGATAGATCTCGAATATGACTTACACTATTAGAAAACACCTACATAGCAACGTAAATTAGCAAGGAGGGTTATTACATTTGTAGTTCGCAACGATTTTAGCAAGGTAATAGGGTTTTGTGGTCTCCATTTTCGAAAACTAAGCCTAGCAACATATTTTTTCGTTGTTGAGTTTAGAATATTTTCCTTGCAGAAATTCTTAGCTGGCTTTGATCAAAATTTTTGTTTCGTTAAATTTTTGGAGGGAGTTTTCCCGCTAAGCAATTCATTGCAGAATACCTAGCTGATTATTTTATAAAAATAAATAAAAATTACTTATTATTACCATCGAAAAATTTTCTTGCAGAATGCAAATAAAAAAAATGAATAGTTGTAGCATCTAATATTTTCGTTGCTGTATATTATGACTAATAAAAAGACAATTTAATAATTATAGATAAACTAATTGCCCTTATCATGAAAAATATATTGTGAATTTAACAATGTATAATAATCTATTAATAAATTAAAATCATGTTTCCTATTATTAATTACTTAAAGTAAATTTGTTATATATTATTGAAGGTACAACTAAAAAAATGTCGATAAACTACTTATGTTGATAGTACTAAATTATTAATATCTCGTTGACAATTTTACATGAAACTTATGAATTTGTTATTTAATGAAATTGATCTTGAACATTAAATTTCATATGTTATAGCTTATGATGCACGGACACTATGAAAAATCATCCCGTGCAGTGTCGGACAAGCACCGTGTCCACGTCCAGCTATTGTGAGAAAACAAAAAATACACATACACATTCGTGTCTTAGCCGTGTCTGTGTACTAATTTTTTTAAAAAATTCATGTATTTGTGTCATGTGTCGTGTCCGTGTCCCGTGTCCGTGCATCATAGGTTATAGTAATCATTCATTTTGAATTAAGATTATAGCATTGTTGGATTAGATATATCAAATAACACGATATTATGATTATTGAAGTATACTTTATAGATTGGTACCTTAAGCGCTAAACCCTAATCCCAAAACCCTAAACTCTAAATGCATGATAAATAAACTAAACAATTAAATTGAATGTGTGTAAACTAGTACAAAACAATAAAAGTATATAACAATTATTGAAGTATCCATCCAAAAGATGTGCATCAATATTTTCCTGAAGCATGGACTTGGGGGAATAGATGAAATCTTAGAGATGCCAATTTAAAATATATATATATTATAAATATAATATTTTTTTTGAGTAAAATGCATTTTCAACCCCAATCTATGTTGGTTGGAGCACTTTGGTATCTATGTTATTAAATTTTATACTCGAGTACCCAACATTTGTGTTTGTTACAACTCCACCAGGGGATTATTTTGGAATATTCCCTCCAAAAAGTCTGGCACGTGCCTTAAGCATGACTTAAATTGTTTACCATAGACCATAGTGCACATATCATGCAATGTATAGGTAGTAGAGTGCACAATCTAAGTCAAATTATTCATCTGGTGGACTTACTTGTAACAAATTATAAATGTTGGGTACTCGAATGTAAAAGTTAATAGCATAGATATCAAAATGCTCTGACCGACATACGTCGGAGCCAAAAATGCATTTTACCCTATTTTTTTAACTTTAGACAAATTAAGATGCTTAACAATGTTATTGAATTGATTTTTGAATTTTGTGATTTGGATGATATGCTCTATATTTTAACTTGATAGAGATAATTATTCGATAATTTATTATGTATGTATAGCACATATTTGTCTCAACCTTTTAAATTTGAGATGAGTGTAGAGACGGAAATGTAAAATTTAAATTTCATCTTCAATCACAGATGAAATATAAAGTTAAATTGTATCTTGGTTTTGAATAAAATTATAGATGAAAAGAAAATTAGAATAAAAATTATTCATATTCAACTTAAATAGATTAGATAAAAAATGTTTAATAATTAGAATAAACAAAAATTGTGTTTAATATCAAAGTTGTGTAATCTAACGAGGCAAAAAGACCTTTTTGGTACTTTATCTTGGCGTGTTCGCAATTTTGGTACTTTAATGTGAGGGTGGCAATTTAAGTACAGTAATGATACAAAAATTGACAATTTGAGTACAAATTTGGCCGAAAAATTGAAAATTGACCGGAAATTATCAAAATTTGGGGATTTTTCTGATTTGGGGAAAGTTGATAACGTGACATCCAACTAGATAATAAATTGGTGACATGGCAACCAATTGGACAAAATTTAAAATTTTTGCTTCAAATGAGGTTTGAACCCATGATCTTTGAGCTAAAATTTAGTACTCCAACCTCTACACCACATGCTACCTTGTGTATTTATTTGCTTTCATTTAGTTGATATTCTTCTCTAAAGTAATTTTCTTTTTAACATAAAAACATTCGTTAAAAATATTTTAATAAAATATGTCTATATTAGAAATACATATAAAGATTTTAAAACAAATATATTCAAGCAATTAATGAGTTTCAAAAAAAAGATATTTACATTAATTATTAATAATAATACATTTACATTAATTATTAATAATAATATATTTTAGTTGATAAATTACCATATAATTGAATATTCCAATATATAATTTATCTAAATTATTTTTTAAGTTATATTTCTTTTCCAGAAATTTTGTTTTCCAAAAATATATTTTTATCATATATTTTTCAATACTAATTGCATATTTTAGTTAATAAGTTATCATATAATTAAAATATTTTTTCCAGGAAAATTTTAATTATGTATGTCGAATATATACTTACATAATTATTCACATAGAATATAATTAATCCAATTGCAATTTTTATAGTAAAAAAATAAATATATATTCGACATATATAGTGAATTACTGATATTAATATTCGATATATATAAATATATATGTCAAATATATAATTAGTTTATCTACGATTTATTATAAAATAAGCAATTATATTAAATATAATCTATGTAAATAATTATAATTAGTTTATTCATATATTTCTATGTCAGAAATAAAAATGCTTATAAGTAACTACAGAAGGTAAATAAAACAATTTGTGTGCTGTGGTGGAGTGGTAGGAGTGCAAGTTTTTATCCCCAATGTCATGGGTTCAAATCTCATTGATAGCAAAAGATTTCAATATTTTTTCATTTGGCCGCCATGTCACCAACCCATTATACACTTGGTAGCACATCATCGATTTTCCCTCTAATTTTGAAAAATCTCCAATTTTGACATTTTTCGGCAATCACGTCAACAATTTTCGATATTATTTGGCGCCATGTCAGCAATTTCCGGCAAATTGTACTCAAATTACCAATTTTGTATCATTACTGTACCTAAATTGCCATCCTCACATTAAAGTACCAAAATTGCGAACACACCAAGATAAAGTACCAAAAAGGTCTTTTTGCCAATATAACGAAGTGCAAAATAAAAACCTGAAATTATTTAAAGAAAAAAGAAAGATTGAGGATGTTGTATTCAAAACCATCCCTCCGTCCTCTTAAATTGCCCTTACCGGGAAAATTGCAATTTTCATCCCGTAACTTGCTCAAATTTTGATTTTGGTCCCATTGGATAGGGATGTGCCACATTTAGTCCCATAAATCAAATAAAATCTCAATATTGGTCTCATTGGATAGGATGTGCCACATTTAGTCCCATAAGTCAAATAAAATCTCAATGTTGGTCCCAAAATTGGCTTATAAAAGATGAAAAGTCAGATTGCTCATGGAACCAAAATTGAGATTTTATTTTGACTTATGGGACTAAATGTGGCACATCATATCCAATGGGACTAATTGTGGCACATCCTATCCAATGGGACCTACATTGAGATTTTATTTGATTTATGGGACTAAATGTAGCACATCTCTATTTAATGGGACCAAAATCGAAAAGTGGACAACTTATGGGACTAAAATTGCAATTTTCCCTGCCCTTACCCTAGCCAATTTTCCTTCTTCCTCTTCAATCGCCACCATCATCGACCAATTTCCAGCCGACAAACACTCTCGCACAACCACTGCGAACTCCACGAACGCCAACATTCACGCTGATACAGTCGCCACACCGCACCACCCAGCTGTTTCGCATCGTCATCGCCTCCTCGCACCACCAATTCGCCACACCGCACCACTCAGCAGCTTCGTCGCGTCGTTGCTACCTCGCATCACCAACTCGCACCACATCCTATTTTTAAGGTTCTTACCCTTTTGGGTTTATTTCTTCCTTTGATATCATGGAAGGTTTGGATTTTTAATTTTTGAAACTGACGTAAATGAAGTTTTGGGTTTGTTTGCCAGATTTCTCCGAAGATCGACGGGTGTTTGCTGTGCTGATTTCAGATCTGCTGAGGGCAGTAATGAAGAGTTTTGATCTGCTTAGGTTTGTGTTGAGAACTTCAATTCGATGTGGGTGCTTTTTTGGGGTTTTACTGCAATGTATAAAAATGAGTTGTGCTTATATCTAAATCTAATGTTAGTACTGGATCCTGGAAGTGAGAATGTATTGAAGGTAAAAAAAAGTAATTATGCCATTGTTTAGTTGCAGCATCATCCATATGCATGCAGAGGAAGCAATGGTGGCATTCAATTTCACCAAATCAATGGATCCTACGATGTAAGTAATAAAACTTCATAAGCAATTAACTTTAGTTGTCCTTTGATTGAAAATAAAGAAAACCTAATTTCAGTTATCATTTTCTATTACGTTTGAGTCACTTTGCTTCTATTTGATTAATCTTATTATTATAATTGGGATGGTATAATAAAAGTTGTAATTGCGTTCGCTTGAAGCATTTATTCTTAATTGTTTATAATGTTTTAGAATTTTTGAGGTTTCTCTTGATGTGATGTGTTTCTCTCTAAGATCCAAAGAAGTGTCATTGGAATATTTGTTTCTTATTATAATTAAATAACTTGGAAACAAAATACTAAAAACCTCTAATATATATTTTTTATATCAAACGACTCGTTACTTCTTTGATTTGGAATTTTCATGCCACCAACTTTTCATTCGGATAAACAATAAATAGTTGATTATTAATTCTTTGAACTTAATTAGTCTTGATTTTTTAGATTCTTAACAGACCAGAAGTCTTGATTTTTTAGATTCTTAACAGACCAGAAGTAGAGAGAAATACGAGAAATGAAAAGAGAGCTACAAGAGATAAGAGCTACTCGGTTACCATCTAGCGCTCCACCTCCTGGCTACTTCACGACTCCAGCTATGTAGTTTTATGTTGTCGGTAATTATCTAGCACTAGGTTAACATCCTCGGGTTCATTCTCAGCTGCCTGACCAATTTCTTTCTCTCGGTCAACATAATTCTTCTGGTCTATGCCATTCTGAAGACTAGCCGGTTGCTCATTGCGAGCTATGTTATTTGACGCTTTTATTTGGCTTCATGACGACATTTTATACAATATATAATAGGTTAGGACGATAGGAATTTTTATATTTGAATATGCATTGTTGTAGGTTATGTAGATATTTGGAATATTGTCATCGAAATTTTATATTAATGCTATTGCATTAGTTTTTCGTGATTTCATTGAATATGAATTATTATTAATATGTTAATTAGGTAAATGTATCAATATAATTTTTTTTAAAAAATCATTTGAAATATTAGCAACGAAATTAGCAATACAATGTTTTCTTGCTAATTTTTTAATAATCAAATTTAGCAGCGAAAATATTCCTTGCTAAATAATATTGTTTTAATATTTCGAAATATATTACAATCGAATTTTGCAACGTAAATTTTCGGTGCTGGTATTAGCTATGAGCGATATACAACGTGGACATTTACGTTGCTGATTTCCTTGCTAACATAATTTAGCAACAAAATTCATCTTTTAGCTAGGTATTTCCCTCCTTGCTATATGGATGTTTTCTAGTAGTGTTATCTCCCACTAGCTGCTTGACATGAGTAGCATGCCCCCATATTTTAAGGTACTTATATGAGGGTGATCTACCGTGCCACATTCTATACGGCATTTCAGGAACACTCTCCGATGGTAACCTATTCAATAGGTAAGCCGCTGTCTCCTGGGCACAACCCCAGAAGAACATAGGTAAATCCGTGGACATCATCATCGATCGGACCATGTCCATCAATGTTCAATTTCTTCGCTCAGACACATCATTTAATTGTGGCGTTTCAGGAGACGTCCATTGAGAGAGAATCCCGTTCTCTTTCAAATAATCCATGAACTCACCGGACAAGTATTCTCCTCCTTGATCAGATCGAAGAACTAACACTTTTACCAGTTTGCTTCTCTACTTCATTTCTGAATTCTTTGAACTTATCAAAATCCTCAGATTTATATCTCATAAGATATAATTAACCATACCTAGAATAATTATCGGTAAAGATTATGAAGTAAGAAAAGTTCCCTAATGCACTAACACTGAGCGATCCACATACATCTGTGTGAACTAACTCAAGAACATCTTTAGCACGTTGTATTTGGCCTCCAAATGGTGAATTTGTCATTTTACCCTTCAGACAAGATTCACAAGTCGGTAGTTACTCTTCTTCATCAAGCTCAAGAAAACTTGACAACTTGTGAATCCTATCTTTAGATGTATGACCAAGTCTAGCATTCCAGATTTGTGCATTAGGTGGATCATTGGATTTACACTTTCCTTTGTTTGTCTGTTGAATTGCAAAAGAATTAGTATGCGGGTAAATATAAAGGTTGTTATACATACATGCTTTTATGATCAATTTTGAACCCAAAAATATTGAACAAAAACCATCATTTATTTTAAAAGAAAAACCTTCCCTATCGGAACATAATAAACATCCTTTAAAATAAACCTACTACTATCCTCAAGAACTAAAACGACGTTTCCAATAGCCTTCGCAGCGACAGACGCTCCATTAGCCATTCTCAGGACCATGTCCCTGTCATTCAGTTCTCTGCTTCTTATCAACACGTGCAAGTCATTGCAAAGGTGAGTATCACAGCCGATGTCAAACACCCAAGAAGCATGGTTAATTGACAAATTAACCTCAACAATAAACACACTCTCATTGTGGCATTTGAAGATAGCAGGACAGTCCTTCCTTAAGTGTTCCATCCCATGGCAATGAGGGTAATTACACCTTTGGCATCTTGTCTCTAAATGTTTTCTCTAACTCGTTGACGAGATCCTTGGCTAATTTGACCTTTCCATATGTCACAATCATGCGCTCAGACATCATAGACAATATGAAATGTCGAACATAAGTCTCATCATCGATTTGCTTTGTCCAATATTCCAAAGTACGAGCACGAGTTGCTGGTTTGGGCCAAGGTGGGACTTTTCCTTTGATTATATAATCAAGTTTCTCAACCTTGTGATACAAATTCAGAAATTTATGCCAAAGAGTGTAATTCAAGCCACTAAACTTGTTCGTTTCAAGAATCCTTAAACTTTCTCTAACGATATCCATGATATTACTGTGTATATAAGCGAAATAAGTGAGACGATTCGCATTCAGTTTTAACATATATTCACATGCAATTAAGGAATTTTAAATATACATGTGTGCTCCCACTATTTTTTTGAAAATTTCATCATCCCAATAGACAAAAAATGGGAAACTCGTCCATTTCTAGTGGGCTCGAGCTGCCATATATCTCATATCTCATTCCACGACTCGTGAGACAATGGGCAGTAATACACGACTGGGCACGACAGCCCCATCCACGTCCCTTGTGGTCCTCAAGATATTTTTCATCACATTTCATGTACATCCCGAGAACACGATGCAACTGTACACTAGTCTGTGGTTAAGTCCGACCCATCAAGTTCTCACGGCATGACAGTAGCCATGTGGTCCCATGATTCATGGACGGATCCTTAGCAAAACTGAAACCCGTGTGCACTTCTAGTATGACCACCTTGTCACATAGAAGGCCTAGTTGTGAGATTAGTACACTTAACTTGCCATCATTCCACAACTCGTGAGACAATGATGACAATCCTCGCGCTATTCCCTCTCACATCTACTGATGGAAGGCGCTGGACTTAATCAAGAACTTCCAGGACCCCCGGTTTATCCATTCATGGACTTAATATTGTTTAAAGGGGTTTTTCAAATAAGGTCTCACATTTTCAATTACTCATCTTTCTTAAGCGATCATGCTTACATGCATATCATACACAGCATAAGAAAATAAGTAATCATTCATAAAGCGGTAAATGTGATCTTAGTTGAGCCAATTCTTAAACACCCCAAGCCATCAAGGTGTTGACCAATCTAATTTAAGGACCCGGACCCTATACTAAGGTCTTCAAGTCTTCAAGAGCTTGAACGCTTCCATCTTCATCTTCATAATTACATATAAAGAAAATCTTTTCCTCTCAATTACAAGAAAAGAAAACATGGTACGCAGGCCTTAAATTATAACAACGACTAGTCTATGGCTCGACCTGGATCACCACATAATCACATAAACATGCTATCATGCATTTCATGAATTAATATTCACCGTCTTTAATTAAGGTTAATCAAATTAATTAATGGATCCAAAAACTTTAATTTCTAAAAACCAATTTTAGAAATCCACATGAAAGAGTCTTACTTTTTTCAATGAATCCAAAAAACAATTTCAAAAACCCAATTTTATTCAATCTCAAAAATTAATAAAATTCCTATTTTATTTCAACTTCCAAAATTAAATAAAACCCTTATTTTGAAATATACCATTTTTAGGACAAACCTAAAATATTTTTAATTTGAGATTTGAAAAACTTAATTTTATAAAATCACAAATTAGGCTTGCGCTTTAAATTAAATTGCCAAAAAAAAAAAACCAAGGTGTAAAAAGCAATTTAAATGAAAAATATTTGGAAGTAGGAGAAATTACAATTTGATCATTAGGTCAAAATCAGCGGATATAAAAGTAGGGATCCGGAAAACTGGACCACGATCTGATTTCCAACTAAAAAGCACATTGAATTTCTAGACCGTGGTTCAAAATTGGACCCCAGTCTAGACTGCGGTCCTTTTTTCCAGAACCACTAATGCTGCATTTGTTTTGCTATTTTCTTTGGTCTTTTTACTTGTTCATTGATTTTTTCAACTGGAATCCCTATACACAATAAACGACAACTAATCAAAGTAAAATGTGGGATTATCATGACTAAACATAGTCAAAAACACCTATATAAATGGGGTAAAATATCGTAAAATGTGAACTTATCAAAATTTTATTTTGTAGTTAAGTTTATTTCAAGAACTCAAATTTATTTTCAATATATAATATCATTTATCAAACTAAATTACCGTCAGTAATATGATGGCTAACGTTCCTTAAAAATATAATAAATAACTTAAAGTGACAATATTAAATTTGTCATTAGATATACATAATGAGTGATAATAATTTTACTTTGTGACAATAATGATTTTTAGTGACAAAAGTTATTTCTAAGTTGTCATTATTCACATTTAGTGACACATGTTTAATAACAATTCCAATAGAGTGACAACTATATTTTTCGTCACTTGTTATGAATAATGACGGCTATTTCATTGTCATTAACTATCAAAAGTGACAACTTGTATCCAATTTTCGTCATTATATATTAAACTTGCGAAAACTGTTTTTGTAACAAAACGAAAAATTCTTGTCACTTAATACATCTAATATGTAGAGACAACTTTATTATTGTCGATTGATATTTTGTCACTAATGTTCTATCTTTTGAGTATTAGTTAAATCTAAAACATAAACCGAGAAAACTTGGGTAATGTTTGAATTATATTTTGAAACTTTGTACATACCTAATAATTGAAGCTAGAGAAAATCTAATGGTCTTAGTTTATATTATCCTCACATAGTAAAGTAAATTTTATATGGTCCTCATATACATTTATATAAAAGACTTAAATACCGAATATACAATCGAAATATTAAACTATTGGTTTTTATTGCGTCAGTGTTAATCAAGCCATTGACGGGTGGAAAATCAAATAATTAATATAAAAATAAATAAAAAATCAGAAAATACCACCAAAAATGATGGAAATCAGGATCTAGCATGTTACGACATAGGATATGTCGTAACAGCCGTGTTACGACATATCCTATGTCGTAACACATTTTATATATATATTTTTAAATAAATTAAGGTGTTACGACATGTGGTATGTCGTAACACGATATATATATATATATATATATATATATATTTAAATAAAAAGTTGACTGCTCGTATCAGCGTCAGTGTTGACCGCTGACATGAGCAGTGTTACGACATAACCTATGTCGTAACACGTGAATTTATTTATTTTAAATAAATTCACGTGTTGCGACATACGTTATGTCGTAACACATGAATTAATATTATTTTTAAATAAATTTCTGGCTGAAAGCAACAGAAAAAAAGGCTCCTTCAACCACACAAAAACGCTCCACGCTCCATTCCTCTCTTTCTCATTTTTTCCTCCTCTTCTTCTTCCTCCAATTTTCACCATTCTTAGCAAAAAAAATTCTATAAATTTAGCCTCCAATTTTCTCCCTCAACCAAGAACGTAAGGTATAGTTTTAATTTTTTTAAATTTAGAGTTTATTTATGGTTTTTTCTATTGTAATTTATGGTTCAAATTTTGAATTTTTAGTGATAAATTCGATTTGGTAGCTATAATTTTTACATTTTTGCTATAATTATCGAATATGTTGGTATAATTATTGTAATAGGTTGATTTTTTATCTTTAGGTTTAATTTTGACTTTTTGGTATAATGTCAATTTTTAGTGTTATTTTTTATGATTTTTTGGTATAATTTTTGAATTGTTTGGTATAATGTTGGAATTGGTTGGTATAATTGTTGAATTAGTAGATTGATTTTTGATATTTAGGCTCAATTTTGACTTTTAGGTATAATGTCAATATTTAGTGTTGCTTTGAAATTATTTGGTATAATTTTTGAATTGTTTGTATAATGTTGGAATTGGTTGATATAATTGTTGAATTAGTAGATTGATTTTTGATTTTGAGGCTCAATTTTGAGTTTTAGGTATAATGTCAATTTTTAGTGTTATTTTGAAATTATTTGGTATAATTTTTGAATTGTTTGTATAATGTTGGAATTGGTTGGTATAATTGTTGAAATGTTCGGTATAATTTGTATTTTTAGTGTTTAATTTTGAATTGTTAGGTTTGATTTCTAGTTGGTAGGTTTAATTTGGAATTGTTTGGTATAAGTTCGAATTAATAGGCTTAATTTCGAGTAGTTAGAATTATTTTTGAATAGGTTGGTATATTTTGCAATTGTTTGGTATAATGTTTGAATTAGTTGCTATAATTTTCGAATTTGGAGTAGTTAGCTTTAATTTTGAATTGGTTGCTATATTTTGGAAATGTTTGGTATAATTTTTTTAATTGTTTGAAATAATTTGAATTTATAGGTTTGATTTCGAATTGTTTGGTTTAATTTCGAATTGGATGGAAGCGTTTTGCCAATCGTTTGAATTAATAGGTTTAATTTGGAGTAGTTAGGTGTAGATTCAATTAGTAGTTCAAATTACTATGTTTAAATTCGATTTTTTAAATTCAAATTAATATTTTTTTATTTTTATTTTCTAAGTGTAATCTCCAATTTTTAGGTATAATCTCTAATTAGTATGTTTAAATTCCTTTTTTTAGTTATATTTTTCTAATTATTAGGTATAATCTCTAAATTTTAATTTGTATGTATAATCTTTATTGATTAGGTATAATTTATAATTAGTGGGTTTAATTTCGAATTAATAGATACAATTTACTAAATATATAAATGTAATTTATATCGTAGAATGTAAATTACATTCTTGTGGATATGTAAATGTAGGATGGTTGATCGTAATGTATATGGCGCGATTGATCCGAGCGTATTGTATGATCAGGACAATCATGTATCTGAGGCAGTTACTGATTATCCAGACTCTACTCTTCATGTCCGGCGAGCCGACTCTGCATATTTCGAGCTTGCCTATGAATCTCCTCTACATCACCGCGTCAAGGCAAAGCTTGATGAGATTGGATTTTATAGGGTATACCAGTTATCTCATTTTACAAATGATCTGGGCCTTGTGAAGGCCCTAATTGAGAGATGGAGCCCAGAGACGAATACATTTCATTTTAGGACAGAAGAGGCTACGATAACTCTCCAAGATATAGCTATTTTATATGGTCTACCAGTTGATGGTAGGGCTGGAGTTGCATATGGGCAGTTCGAAGGATATGAAAGTTACGCCTTATATATGTTAGGAATTATTCGAATAAAACGCAGCGAAAAGTAAATTTAATTCCCAGAACCCGAATCATCTCTAATCCTCGTGTTTAATTGTGTATAGAAAGATTACCGTTCTCGCGTATGTTGATTTCTGAACGTGATCCTTTTCTCTAACGCCGAATTTGCCAACGTCTCTAATTCGTCACGCCGGAATCAAAAGCGAAAAACTCCTCTTTTCTTCCTTGTCAAAGACGGCTAGAGAGAGAGAGAGGTGGGAGACTTTTTCTTGGAGAGAAAGTTATGTAAGTTGCCTTGTGTTATTTTTCACCTTATGATATATTTATATCATTATGAAATAATAACCCTAGCATGCAAGAACCCTATTTGGGCGTCTATTTGGCCGCCCCTTAGTGGGCTCGGAAGCCTTCGGGCTTTCGTCTTGCATGCTAATTAATTAATCGGATAATTTATTTATCCAATAAGTAAATTGATAATCCAATTAATTCAATTCCTAATTAATTTATAATTCAATTTCTCCAAGAAATTAATTAACTCATTAATTAATTAAAGTATCCATTAATTAATTAATTAATTAATTACGACATCCAATGCCATGAATTTCTCTCAAGTCTTTTTCCCATGTTTTTCCTTTTGCACTTCCTTTAAGCGCGACTCTTTAGGTTCGTCTCAAAAGACATTTGGGAGGAATCCAAAGGTGTGTGAGTGACACCTAGCCAGTCTCGTGGCTCACACCGTAACCCAATTGAGAACGAATGAATAGGATCATTCCAAACCTTTACGCCGTGAATAGCGTACGTGTATAAACCTTTTATTCTTATATCCCAATCAAGTAAGATTCATGGTTTAAAGTCAAACTCATATAACTTGACCATATGCCTAAGCTCATAATAAGTCGAGGTATTTAAATGATTTGGCCAAAGACTTTCATCCTCACTTATTCATGATCGCATAGGATATTTTACTCATTCACCTATGAGAGAATAAATTCCATATTGCAAATCAGTTAACAATGCTACTTGCCCATCAAGTCGCACTTCGAGGTCGATTCCACCAACAGGTGATTTTAATCTAACTACTCTAATGACAGACTTGATGTCACAAGTACATCTTCAACTCAATTTCTCAGGTCAGAGGTTCACACGTACCTATCACTACTTATCAGTTTCATCATTGACTATCAATGAGTGAATACCCATGTGATGAACTGATGTGAGCCGTGTTCGAACATATCAGTCCAACTGACACGTCTATGATATAAGTTCCCACTACCATTTCCATAGTGTACGACTGACACTTTCTCTGTCGAAACTTACATCATACAAGTATTTATTCACTATTGATGCCCAATCAATATTTCTTAGACTTGCGAACCCTTTTAGATGTCAAGGGTGAAACCATTCTAGTGTCTTTCCTCCTATCCCATAGGAGGTAGAAGGTTCGCCTTGTCATCAAGGACTTTACGTTGTTTATTCACACCTTATAAATGCCTATAAGAAAACAACAATCAACTTCCTTATATTAATAGAAAAACCTTAGTTTAGTTTAGTTACAATGTTTATGCCCTATAAATCTATCCTCTTTATGGCATTTGAGGGCATATACTCTAACAATATATATATGAACTATTAGGACTGTACTTAATGCTGACAGATTTTAGTCACGGTTATAGAATATCAGTCCGAACACTTGTTAACCATGTTTTGAGTGTGCCTTTTCAAATAAATGATCAATTTGAAGAATTTCTAGTTGATCATGTAGCTCGTTGTTGGCTCCTTTTGTTGCTAGGGAGTGTGATGTGCGCCGACACCACAGGAGATGTTATTCTTGTAGTGTGGTTGAGTGTGTTTGAAGATTAAAACTTAGCACGCACATACAGTTGGGGGAGTGTGGTATTGGCTTATTTATACAGAGAATTGTCGAATGGTTCTCATGTAGATTGCAAAAATATTGCAGGTTTCATGCCATTATTACAGGTGAGAAAAATTATTATTTAGATGTTATTATTTCTAGTATAATAATTCGTGGTTATTTAATTAATGTACTTCTCATTTAACAGATATGTGCGTGGAGTAGGATTTGGATTGTAAGGCCTGATGGGGTACGTAGACAGATGGCGGTAGATGACGTGCATGGCATTGATCGAGCACCTTATGCTTCACAGTAATTTACCATTTGAAGATTATGTTTAATTAAGAAACGTTCAAATGTTTTTAATTATTTTCCATGATTGCTGTTTGAAGGTGGTATCGACCTACTACAAATACTGCTACAGTCAGTCACAACGTCCGGGCAATTAGAGATGGTCTAGATCAGATGGCGGATGGACATGTGTGTCGGGAATTATTATTTTTTTCAAATTATTATGAAGTTATAACTATCTCCTACTAATATATTCTAAATTATTTTTTCGTATTTCAGTTTTTCTGGACACCGTACAATCTCAACGATGCAGATATTGGCGAGTTGCCACCTCAATGTTTGAATGATAACGTATGGCGAGCATCAGTTCCAATGATATTCTTTTCCATCGTTGAGTATCATCGTCCTGAGCGTGTTCTTCGACAGTTCGGAATACGCCACGTGTCGGAAGGGTCACCCGAAAGGGTAAGGCCACGACTAATTGGGTGGCTAAACACGCTCGGTATATTGCAACGTGGAATAAACGTCAATTGTACTGGACACTATATTGAGGAGGGGGGAGACCAGACGGACGAAGGATACGAAGAGTGGTATGACTCAATCACTCGTCGTTACATTTCACCCAGATTGACTAGAAGAGGTGCGGGACACCAGGCTGGGTCAGCCGCTCTATTGCATAATGTGGTTAGTATTTGGTATTGTTTTCCATTGATACTTATTTTAATGCTATTTATTTAGGAACATTTTTTTGTTGATAGTATTTGTTATTTTATACTTTCAGTTCATGGAAATTGAAGAGGTGCAAAATGCAATGGAACAAATTGCCCAAACTAGTGATCCCACGACAACTAGGGAACTGCGATCTAGAATGAGGAACATCCAGGATATGGTCACATGTAGTGGCAATGTAGCCATCGGTGTTCGTGTAGATGAGGAACATACCGGAGGATCGAGCTCGGCTTTTCAAGGTCACTTCAATGTCGGGGGATCGAGCTCGGCTTTTCATGGTCACTTCAATGCTGGAGGATCGAGCTCGGCTTTCCATGGTCACTTCAATGCTGGAGGATCGAGCTCGGCTTTCCATGGTCACTTCAATGCTGGAGGATCGAGCTCGGTTTTCATGGTCACTTCAATGCCGGAGGATCGAGCTCAGCTTATCATGATCAATTTAATGTCGGAGGATCGAGCTCGGCTCAACCTCGTCCCAACCTTAACGACGTTTACATTCCCACCATGGCCCAATCGCCACAGCATGATATGCCCGTCAATTTTCACAATCAAGGACAAGGTTTCAGTACGCCCACATGGAATTTGACTGATCTCGGTATAGACCAGTGGAGTGATGCACCTCTACATCATAGAATTCCACCTCTGCCTCCTGCACAATTTAATGTATCACCAGTTCAGTACAATGATGGTGAGGAAGAAGCAAATAGGAGAAGGTCTATGAGCACAAAGCGGTCCCCAGATTGTGGAACGGGGGGACATCGTGGTTATCGGCCACATAGATAGTTTATTTACACATTGGTCATTCTATATTTATATTTTTTTTGTGGTGTTTTGGATAATGCATGTTAATAATATAATTTTATTGACATAATTGTTTTATTTGAAGCCCAAACAATTACGATATTAATACGAACATTGAATTAATATAAAACTAATTGACAGGAATCTAGTTATTCTCCTCATCAGACATTTCCATATCCGATCGATACTCAGGACCTATACTAAGCTCCCACCGAGCTCTTGCTTCTTGCACATAACCACATAATGCGTATTCTCGAGAAATTTCTTGGAAATTTAGACGTTGCATAGACATAACCATCCTGTTATTCTCCTCACGTATCCTATTGAGTGCTGTAGTTTTTTCCTGTGGCGTTACACGAGGCATGAGTATGGCTCTTAGTCTGGGGCAGCAAATTTGACGTTCACGACAATCCACGACAAGCCCGTCTTGTTCTTCGACCCGATGAAGCCATTCATCTTCCATCATTCGCAAATATCTTTCTGAATATCTTTGATTTGGATTCAATGAGTAATAGTAATCATCATCCAACTGCCAACTACGACCCATGGCACGAAAAATATCACCAGGAGTGTAATACAACTTTGGGGCTCTAAACGTCTCCATTTTTAATAATTATTGTTGAGATTGGTGTTCACTCCCTTTGTATATATACTCACATTCCGAATACAATAGTTCACAATTTTCACAACCCGTGACTACAATGCAGACAAAAATGCGAAACCCGTGACTACAATTTTCACAACCCTTGACTACATATATACTCACAACCCGTGACTACAATGCAGACAAAAATGCGGAACCCGGGACTATAATTTTCATCCGTGACTACAAAAATGCGGAACCCGTGACTACAAATTGGGAATACAGTATTTCACTCCCTTTGTATATATACCGACTTCACACCAGAAATCACTTCACGTTACATTATTTTGAGATTCAACACAAAAATGGGAGATAATCATAACTCTAGACATCGACAAACATGGTTATTAGTAGAAAGAAACGATGACTACGAGGAGTTGGTTAATGAGGACCCTATTGAGTATTATTGTGGGCTCAGAAAGGAATGGGCTCATTGGGTGCTCGAATCTGAGGAGTTGGTTAATGATCTTCGAAGACTTGGCGTGCGAATTCCACGACGTAGATCCTTGATGATGCCCAGAGATGGTGAAGAAAATTGTAGGAGAGCTGTTTCAAGAATAAGAATCGAAAACAACAGGGTGATTTTACGTCGTTGTAGATATCACATGCTTGAACTTACAGAAGAACTTGCATTCACACGAGGCCAAAGACTCACACGTCGTGAAATACGAAATATTTTGACTCATCCTCCATACAGATCGGACTACTACATGTCAGATGAAGATGAGTAAAGTGAATGGAGTTTTTTATTGTATTGTAATTTCAATGAATTGTTTTTTAAATTGAGAAAGAGCGTCAAGTATGTCGATTTTGAATAAATATTTTTTTATTGTATTGTAATTTCAATTAATTGTTTTTTATTATTGACTAATTTGCAACAATAATTTTTTATTCTGAGCCAGAAAATTAAAAAAAATTACGTAATTATTGTTGAGAAAGAGCTTCAAGTAGGTCTGTTTTGAATAAATACTTTTTTATTGTATTGTAATTTCAATTAATTTTTTTATTATTGACTAATTTGCAAAAATAGTTTTTTATTCTGAGCCAGAAAATAAAAAAAAATTACGTAATTATTGTTGAGAAAGAGCGTCAAGTAGGTCTGTTTTGAATAAATACTTTTTTATTGTATTGTAATTTCAATTAATTGTCTTTTATTATTGACTAATTTGCAAAAATAATTTTTTATTCTGAGCCAGAAAATAAAATAAAAAAATTACGTATTTATTGTTGAGAAAGAGCGTCACGTAGGTCTGTTTTGAATAAATACTTTTTTATTATATTGTAATTTCAATTAATTATTTTTTATTATTGACTAATTTGCAAAAATAGTTTTTTATTCTGAGCCAGAAAATAAAAACAAATACGTAATTATTGTTGAGGAAGAGCGTCAAGTAGGTCTGTTTTGAATAAATACTTTTTTATTATATTGTAATTTTAAATAATTATTTTTTATTATTGACTAATTTGCAAAAATAGTTTTTTTTTCTAAGCCAGAAAAGCCAAAAAAATAAATTAACCTACTTTTCATTTGGCTCAAATGAGCCTGTTTTGCGTGGCCATATCTCTTTTCTAGCACATCAAAATGAGCCAAATCTTACGTGTCTACAAATTTCATTACATCACTTTCAACTTTTATGTTCAAGTCATAGCCAAAAAACGCACAGAAACATGCCAAATACAAGCCCGAAAATCAACAAAAAACAGTTTTTTAACATAAAACTTTCCAAACTGGCCTGTTTTGCATGACCATATCTCTTCACTCGGGAATCAAAATGAGCCAAATCTTATATGTCTACAAAGTTCATAACATCACTTGCAACTTTTATGTTCAAGTCGTAGTAAAAAAACGCACAGAAACATGCCAAATACAAGCTCAAAAATTAACAAAAATAGTTTTTTTTTACATAAGATTATTTTATTTGAGTCTAATCTGAGTCTAACTCTGGCCAGTCCATCTCATTGTGAATGCGAGTGCTCGGTTGCCGGCCTACAGTAGGTGGCTTCCTTAGATCAGGGTCATGGACCAACTCAAAATTGGGAGTATCCCAATAATGTGATTCCAACAACGGGTAGAACCTCCCTTCATATGTTTTCCAATATTCGGAGGTCAGGTAATATTTTTCAACAAGCTCGGTCGACCTAATCCCTAATTTTGTACATAATTTTATTGCATGTGAGCACGTAATTTCGATGAAGAGTCCATTTTCCATAAGAGTAATATTTAGCTTTAATGTCGACTGAGTAATGATGATTACCGGACCCGATCTGTCAGCCCGTTTTAATGTGACCCGTCTCATGCTGCCAAGAAAAAACTTCTGCCCAGTGATTTGTAGATTTTTTGTCCCACTCATTGTACATTTTATACGCATATGTCGTGAAAGGCTGTGTCCTCATTGCATGAGCCATTCGCACTCGATCAGCAAAATATTGGACAATACGATAAAATGTGCACTCAACAATTGATGTGGGTGGAAGATGTCGAGTACCTTTCAACACATTGTTTAAGCTTTCTCCCATATTCGTCGTCATAATGCCTTCGTGCATCCCTCCATCATATGCCAGTGTCCACTTTTCTCGTGGGATAGCTTTCAGATAATTCAACGCAACTGGATCCTTATTACCAATAAGTTTCATTGCTTGGTCAAACTTTAGTTGGTTATGTACCATATCTGCCGCATAACAGAGTTCCTTCATGGCTTTACTTTTGAATTGAGCATTAAAGTTTGAAGTCACATGTAGGAGGCAATATCTATGAGCTCCCAGTGGAGGGGTAAACGCGGGCATATATCGAGTAGCATTTAATAAGCCCTTATGACGATCTGAAATAAGGCAAACACCTTCATCAGGCATCAAAAAATGTTCGCAGATCAATTGCAGAAACAATAACCAAGACTCGTTGGACTCATTATCAACAATAGCGAATGCTAGAGGCAAAATGTTCTGATTTCCATCCAGAGTTGATGCGCATAACAACTTAGCCTTGTGGCGTGCATACACATGAGTTCCGTCAACCCATATGACTCGTCGACAATGTCGGAATCCATCTATACATGGCTTGAACGCCCAAAACATAAATTTCAATATTTTTGGATTTTGATCCGGATTTTTGTGCTGCCATTCAACAACTGTCCCCAGATTCCTCTTCTTCATTGCTCCCAAAAATTTAGGCAACCTTGTAACGGACTCCTCCCACGTCCCGTATATAATCTCATTTGCACGTCGCAAACTGTACCAAACCTTCCCATATGAAATATCAAATTTTCATTTTTTCTGCCCTGTTAGTACAATTAGACCGACTTTGGATGACGGATCCTTCCTAACTTCAGGTAGAATTTCATTTGCAATCGTGTTTATGTCCAAGTTAAAGTGGTTCTTGGTACAATCTTCAACAAAACATGTGTGTGCCCCTTCACACCTTGTAATTTTCCAAAAGCTAGTATTCTTCAACAAAGCTCCCCGCAGTTTAAAAGGGTATCCATTTTTGCATTCTACAACATACACCCTCGGATTACTAATTACGACCTTAAGCTCGTGTCGTGCGTGCTGCATGTGGTAGTTTTTCACCGCTGCTTGCAAGCTGAGTTTGTTGTCAAAAACTTGGCCCTTACAAAGATTACCTTTCGCATTATCATAAATTATTCTCTTGCTCAAACCTGAACTTTGTCGATAGAGTGAATCTCCTTCTAATTCTGGATATGTGGTGGAATAGAATGGGAGCACTTCATGAAGTCTTTCTTCGGCTCTTGTGGGAGGGACATCTTCATTCATCGGTACATTATTATCATGATCATCTTCATCCTCATCCATTGTTGCGCCGTTGTTCCAACTCAGCGTCTGTATGATGATGGATTGAACAGTCAGAAACACGACTGTCATCGTCACTTCCATTATCATCATTCCCAACGTCTGCAAAATCACTAAGTCCAAAATTGAGTTGCTCAAAGTCATGATGGCTTTGTCTAGACGGACCTGCAATTAAAGATAAATATGACGATAGTATGTAAAAATAAGAATAACAAGTCATGAATCAAAGGAATACAACAATTATGAAACTTATTAGAAGATTCATAATTACCTGCTTCCACATCAGGAATTACAAAATCCTAAGAGGAATTTTGTACATTTTGAAAACGGCCAAACGAATGACCTAATGTAGAAGCACCTAAAAATGCAAATCAAAAAAAGGTTAACTCATTTTACAATTCTGCAAAGAAAAGTACACAAATATCAAATTTAAAAATAACCTACACATGTAAATATAAACATAAACTACCTTGATGCAAATTGTGAATTGTAGAACTCCCCAAACCACTTGAAAAAAAATCATGATACTCACGATTTTCCAACACATGTGATTGCGACTGCTTATTTAAATTTGGTACTGTGGGCTGTGTAAAATACGACATGAAGCTCGTTTGTGACTGCATATTCAAATCGGGAACTGAGGGTTGTGTAAAGTACGGAAAGAATTGGGGTGGCGTTAATGATGTCACTTGGGTTAACAACGACCTATTTTGACTCTAATGTTGGATTGGTTCTTTCTCAATATAAAGCTCGACGAATTTATCAACAATGTTAGGATCCAAGAAAAGCGCTAAAGTTTCATCATCTTTGATCTCCATTGTGCTCTCCCTCATCACATTTCTCTTTTCAAATTCAAACTTTATAATTACTTTTAATGAAAAATGATTCTGATCAGTTCTTATTCTCGCATATAACTTCTCCAACAATTCAGCGTATGTGATCGTACGAGATATTCTCATGTTAGTGCTTGGACGAGTGCTATATCTGACTGAATTTGAATCTTCAATAATTTGACCATCCGTGTATACCAAAACGTCAACTGTGTTCGCCCTCGACATTTTCTATATAATATCAAAATTCAAACCACAAATAAGCACTAAATTTAAAATTATAGTCAAAAAATAAAATAATACCTACAAATTATACATAAAATTGGAAATTATATACCTACAAAATTAGAATTTATATATACAAACTATACTTCTATATTACAAATTAAACCTAAAAATTATAACTACTCATTCGAAATTATACATACGATGTAAACCTAAACATTTGAAATTTCATTTGCAACTTATATGAAAATTTAAACCCTAACAATAAATTCAAAATTATATCTCTGAAATTATACTTAAATTTCTACACAATTACAAACTAACACTTCTATCAAATTTTAAACCATAAAAAAAAAACACTAAAAATCTACATTATACCTTAGGATCAAAATTTAACCTAAAATTCTAAGTAAAACCTATTAATTCAATAATAATACCAACATATTCGAGAATTATACCAAATAATCCAAAAATTATAACTAACTAATTGAATTTATACCTAAAAAGTCAAGTTTTGAACCCACATTACAATAAAATAAAAAACAATATACTAACTCAAAATTTAAGTAAGTTCAAAAGTATAATACATAGAATTACCTTAATTTTGTAGTTGACGAACAAATTTTGAAGAAAAATTCGTGCTTGTCGACAATGGTGGTGAAAATTAGAGTGAAAAATTTGACGTGCAGAAGGAGAAGAGAAAAGAAGAAGAGAAGAGAAAAAGAAAGAAAAGAGAAAGGAAAAAAAAAATAATGTGTGAACACTGTTCATGTCAGCCGAACTGACACAATATTTTAAAAAAAAATGAAAATAGGTGTTACGACATGGAGTATGTCGTAACACCATAATTTATTATAAAAAAATAAAATAAAATGTGTTACGACATGGAGTATGTTGTAACACTGCTGTTATGACATACCCTATGTCGTAACATGCTAAAATCTGATTACCACCATTTTTGGTGGTATTTTTTTATTTTTGATTTATTTTTATGCTATTTATTTAATTTTCTCCCAAAATGGGTGAAATGAAATAAACGTGGATGGCGGGCCTCCGTGGCTCTATTAAATAATAGGCACAGTCGCTTGTTAGTGGTTTCATGGGATTAATCACTACTGATGCGACGCGCCAGTATCTTGTACGTTCTCTCCTCTGCCCTGTCTCTCTCTTTTCTCTCTTCCCCCGTATGTCTCTCCAAAAATATCAAATAATACTATGATTCAAGAAAAGATATTGGTCCTACTATCAGAATCGAGGTTCCTGCAAGGTTATGAAACCCGGACCGGACCGGCCGGTCGAACCGGTAAAAACCGGAACCGGTCACTAGGCCGGTCCGGTTATGCCAAAAAAACGTTCGGAGCTCAAAACAGGTCAAACCCGGCCAGAACCGGTCAGACACGCGGTTCAACCGGTCAAAACCGGTTGAACCGGACAATTTTAAAAATAATGCAATTCAACCTTTTAATTTCTAAAAATCTGAAATTGACCCCTTTAAAATCTAAAAATATGCAATTGGCCCCCCAAAATACAGGAAATACAATTATTTTTTTCATATTTTCATATATATATAGAAAATACATTTTTTTTCATATTTTATATATTTAATAGTATATTAATTATTATTTATTGCATAATTATGACATCACCGGTTCGACCCCGGTTGACCCGACGGTTGAACCGGTGACCCGTGACCCGGTCACTTTTCCGGTTCACTGTCCGGTCCGATTTTCAGAACATTGGGTTCCTGTTCTATTTCAGATTCTTAAAGAGTTGTACTTTTTGTCACATTTTTTTTTTCTTCAGAAAAATTTGTTTGTATAATGTGGTTAGATATCATTTATCATAAAGATATGTTAGTGAAATTCATCCCATTATACATATATAGAAAAATTATCAAAGTGGATCTTATTTCGAATGTTGTGTTACTTCGTATTATAATATGTTATTAATTTGACACATACTATTGAGAAAAGGACGAGTAAACTATTTTAATAGTAAAGTGAATTGTCAAACACTACAAGAAACTTAAGCCCCGCCAATCAAAATATACACCTTGGTTTATAACTGTGGTCTATAGTCATCTAAATCCACTACTAATTTGGTTGTGGTCAAGATATTAAATCTCGGTGTCGATGTAGATATCGGGGTCGTAATTTATGGAAATTTCGATGGAAATTTAAGGGTATTCAAAATTTCGATTTCGATTTTAAAGAAATTGTGAAAATTTATAGAAATATTTTAAAATTTACAATGAAGCTTTGTGTGACTTAAAATATCATAATTATGTATTTTTTACATTAATAATATTCTATGTATAATATATGCATAATGAATCTTGTTAAATAGAATGACTAAAACATGTTGTGAAAAATATGAAATAATGGTAGTAAAATAATAATCAAATATCATAAGAACTTCATTAAAATAAAGTATAACACAATTTTAGTAAAAATCATTATTCAAAAACACATCAAACTCCTGAGAGGGTTTTTAAAAGGTATTATTTAAAAAAATTTGTGATCAGACCCGAATTTTTATTAACTTATTGCCTAATATCACTTTCAGATTCGTATTAAAATTTATTGTTTATTGGTTTACATAATTGGTCATTTATTATCTTTTCTATTTTAATATTAATAATCATTTGACCCTAATTTTTAACTATAAATATTTAAAAAAATTAAAAAATTATTATTTTAAATTTTGGAAAATTTCGGGTTTCGATGAAAATTTCAGGAAATTTCGAGTTTTGATCAAAATTTCGATGGATATTTGGCAGATATTATTTTAAATTTCGGAGAATTTCGAGTTTCGACAAAAATTTCGGGTTTCGATCGAAATTTCGAAAGATATTCTGCAAAATTGGATCAAAGGTTCAATTTCGCTTCATGACCCCCTGAAATCCGAAATTTCGACCAAAATTTCGATGTTTCGGGGGAAATTTAAGACCATGGTTGTGGTAGAAATTTCATATAGTCACACTGACATCAGTCGTGGTGGAAAAAAATACTAACTATTTTAACCTCTAATTGGCTCAGGTGGGAGGAATGTTAATCTAATACTTTTTTAAAATGACTAAAAACTATAATATTTGCAATAAACAAAACATTGACAATGACTATAAGCCGCGAACAATGTTTTGACCATGCTTACCGTATATATACCATGGTTGAAGTAGTAGTAAAGGCGTGGTCAATTAATTTTAACCATGACAACAAGGCTTTTCACAATGACTAATTGACATCGGCAAAAATCAAATTGCTTGTTGTGAATCACGAATAGCAAAAAAAAATAAAAAATGTTTTTTATTATTATTATTTTTTTTGCAATAATTTTTTCGTTAACTAGTTTTTTCAAATCTTATAAATTATAAATAGAAACAGGAAATAATACTTTTTAAGAAGAACTCTAAATAATCATACCATCTAAATGCAATTTACGAAAAAAAATTATGTGAAAAATATTTTTTTTAGAGATTAACTTGCCATTCAATTAAGTACTAATATCTCTTTTTCCACTTTCTCTAGTAATTTTGCGGTGAAATGAGTATTCATGCGTGGGTTCATGTGTGTCATTTAACTACATATACTTTTATTCATTAAATAACATTAATATGTGGATTAACAAACATATATCTATATAGCATATATAAATATGTATACATTCATTTAGATAACAAAATATTACAAACATACAATTCTAGTGCGATAATGGGCAGTGTTACGTTTACGAAGATGCAACATACAAATGATATGTCGAGGCAAGGGTAACCCTATTATCTTAAGACAATATTGCCCCGTACTGGGTTGTTACGGAATACGAAAATTGTCTCTCAAGATACAACAACAAACTTCGCGAAAATAGTACAGCTACAAATTTTTGAGCCTTTCGAATAAAATACTTGCTTCAAACTATCTCGATGGACATGAATGAATTAAACACACATCTGAGCATTTAATATGCAAATTTATTTTTATAATATTAAAATCATATTTAAAAATATTCAAAGTAATCAAATTAGTACTAAATAGTTCTTAAAATAATATTTAGAGCCAAATAGTTCTTAAAATAATACTTAGTGCTAAATAGTTCTTAAAATAATTTTTATAAACTTCAAGAGCATTTTAAATGCTCAACTTAGCATTTAAAATTCAATACTATTCTTAAAATATTAAAATTAGTATTTAAGAAACAAAAGAATTCTCAAAAATACTCATAATGGTATTTAAGAGAAGAAGGGAGAAATGAAGATGATTATATTGTGCTTAATTCCAAACTAAGGGGGATCTATTTTATAGAGAATGAAAGATTTTGGATCAAAAGAAGTGACTTTTGGACATCTGTAGAAGGGCCCAAAAGTTGTATTTTTTGGGAGAAAAGCCCCTGAAGGCAGCTTTTCGGCTTATGCAATTCGGCCCCAACAATTGTCTTGTTTGCAAATAGATACCAGGCTTGGCGTGGATCAAGTGTGTCATCCCCCCATTTTTTCAAAACCTACAAATTGACCTCGAAACTTTGAATCTTGACTAACTAGGTCCTTTCAAATTGGTTCCTCAATTTTTTGATTTGAACATCTTAGTCCCAGACTAAATGAACCATTTTCCATACGATCGCGGCCGTCGAACGTATCATTGTGATCATGCTTTAGTAATCTTATATATTCATATTAATTCATTGATTCCAATTACGAACCACGTTTTATGTGAGACACTTTCTTAGTTAATTTTTCATTCACTCGAAATCAAATTTGAGTAATTAAATACAATAAATTTTATCTACTCGAAACGTAGATTAATTTAAGTCGTAGATATTCCGCTTTCGATGCACAGAATTCACCTAAAGCAGTAATAAAATCATGCTAAAAGACAATTTACTCTCTACTCGTTTGGATCATGGACACCAACCATTGCAAATCACGATTTCCGACATGAATTGCATCTATCAACTTGTTTTTAGGGAAATAATATGGCTGCACTTTCTGAAATGATTCAGCAATTTGTTAAACATAAAACACATGTAGAAAATGAGGGTCATTTACCAATGCTACGAGTTTGCCTTTGAATTAAATTATGTATATTATACCACAGGTTTCATATGGATATTTTCCATTTATACGCAATTTTGAGATCGGGTCTGTCAGTTACACGCGTCATCACATGTGGTCCAACCATCTACTTTGCTATCTAATTGATAATCGTTCTATCATGGGACGTTCTATGCTGGGCCGAGACCAATGGTCTTGGCCCAGCTCGACCGTTGGATCCCCAACTAGGGGGGGGGGGGGGTCATTTAGCAATTTAACCCCCCCCCCCCCTAGTTGGGGATCCAACTGCTGAGACTGGGCCGAGACCATTGATTTCGGCCCAGCATAGAATTTTCCGTTCTGTCATAATGTAATATCAAAAATTACATTTTGGATGATTATTTGGTGAAATTGTACCATCTAATTATAATTTGGTGGGCAAATCACACCACTGACCGTGTTCTAGCCATAAGTACCACTTTGCTACAGTGAGTGTTGAATGTCACGTCCCGAGAATGGACCCTTTGTGCGGACCGTTCTCGTAACGTGAAAAAAAATTGAATTCTATAACTCACCACATTTTAAAACTCATAGCTTATTGTTCATCCCATAAAATTGATGATTTTTCTAAAAGATTCGCTAGTTTCTATCTAGTGCATGATTTCCTTACTCTCTCTATGTACATTTTATCTTGTTGAATTTAATCTTGATCAATCGCTAAACAATACTCATATTTGGAGGAAAGGAAAATAGAAGCTAAATAAGCAAAGACTTAGTGAGACCAGATACTGTGTGCAAATAAAATAAAATATCGATAGTAAGAAAATGAATTATTTTAAATAAAAGCTGATATTTTTGCTTGCAAGAAAGTAAACAACGAAGCTTTCAAAAAAAATTCAGCAGTAAGACTTTGAAGACCAGAGAAGGGGTGATAAATTGAAGCCTTTGAAGATTAGATCAGGTGAGAGTCGTATCATATAAATCAATTGCAACCTGTGAATGTTATATCAGGCAATAAACCACCTTGTGACTCCCAATTGAATATTTACTACCTTATTCTCCGTTTGTAGGGAGCGACCCCACCGAATAATGAACTTGTCATGCCTAGGTATATGGTGGCACCAATCAAAGCCGTAGAAACCTCCATTCCTGCCATGAAAGGACACCCAAAATTGGCACTGGACGGCGAATCCAATCTACTGGCAGCACGATGCTACCCAGCGAACCCACCAAACCGTCCAGCCCTAGGCCCCAGAATCAGTATCTGATCAATCAATCCAACAATTTCTTGCATTGGCACTTGAAGACAAAGCCTAGCTATTGGAAGCTCAATGCTACACAACAAACCGCACAGACCGTCCAGCCCAGTGTCGAATACCTTAATCAAGACTGTTTTATTGGAACCATCAACTTAACAATTGTCATCCACCAATAAAATAATCAATAAGACCAGATAATCATCTCGCTTGAAAGCAATGTGAACCTTAAAATTGAATTTCTCAAAGACATATATGAATATCATATCTTTCGTGAACACGGAACAATAAACGACTCCAATAAATATTTTACTCAAGTTTGTCATAGAAAATCATGTTAAATTTAGAATTCAATATATATGGGCAATATGTGAAATTCATGTATTAATAGTCATCCTATTATTTTAGTGTGATTATGTGATCAATTAAGTTATATGATTGTTTGGGTTCTAAATCAATTAAGGAAAGTATGGGATTTTATGAGATATTACGTGTAGAAATCAATTATTTTATTTTCTCTTTTATGATGGGCTAAGTTGGAAATAAGAATAATAAGTTATTATAAAAGGGTTGTGGTGTGATGCCCGAGTTTTTTTTTTAGTCGACTAGTTACTATCTAAAGCATTAGGACATGATCTAGGATCTTAAACATATGTTCAAGAGGGATATTATATTATACATCTTATGTAGATTAAAGGAGAGAAGTTGAATTAGTAAATTGCCCAAATACACCAATAATTAGTAAATTCCACTTTCATTTCACTCTAAAAAAAAATAATAAATAAAGGGGTGGAAAGTGGGCTTGACCGACCACCCCACCATCACACCATAGATATATATATATATATATATATATAATATGCCACAACTTCATCATTTTCCTTACAAGAAAATACCTCTTCAACTCTCTTTCTCCATTTTCATCATCTTCAACCTCTCTTCATCCTTCCATTCAATATATATATATATATATATATATATATAGATACAAATTAGTATATTAGTTTCAACCTCAACCATCTTCACACTTGTTGGTAGCATTAAAGGTACGTAACTTGTAATTCCTTGATCTTACATTAGTAGGTAATGGTAGAGGCTAAATTTGCTTTGAAAATGTTATTGCATGTGTATTAGAAGAGTAGATCTATGAGTTTTAAGCTTAAATTTACAATTTATAGTAACTAACCTAAAGGCTTAAATGAAGAAATCACACATGCATGACAATTGTAAGTTGGGTCTTTAAATCTGCCACTGATTTCGAAGAATTATATCGAAATGAGGAAATGTTATTTGAGTTCAAAACTTTTAATGTGTATGTTACTGCAT
This sequence comes from Buddleja alternifolia, assembly GCA_019426215.1. Classification (NCBI taxonomy): domain Eukaryota; kingdom Viridiplantae; phylum Streptophyta; class Magnoliopsida; order Lamiales; family Scrophulariaceae; genus Buddleja; species Buddleja alternifolia. The sequence goes on along the minus strand of WHWC01000137.1, from coordinate 66,459 downwards.
GTATAAAATATGTCTGGAATTTTGTGAGATTTGTGGAGTTGTAATGTGAATTATGGAAATTGTTAAGTATAGACTGCCAGAAGCCTTACGGGATTTCAAAATGTTTGTTTGAGACATCATTTGGGGTTCTTACAAACTTCATTTTGATTTCAAAATTTTACTGGGGATAATCATATGTATTGGGGTTGTTGTGTATAAAATTGGGGCTTATTTGATTAAATTCGGATTTTATATGAATTTTAAAGTAATACTGCCCCAGTAAAAAAAAAAATTGAACCCAATTTTACTTCGGTTTTGAGTAAAATAGCCACATTTTAAGTGACCATTTACCTTTGAAAAATTTATCTAAGGTCTTTTAACAAATTTAGAACATTTATGAAAACAATTTACCCACAATTATTGAGTTTGTGATTTTTAACAATTCATACACTAAAACTGCACAAATCTGTTTTTATGCCTCTTATCGACCTTTTGGGGAAGATTGAAATTAAGCCTAGTTTTCATTAAGGTAACTTGTTGTGAATGTTGGTATAGTTATTAGGACCTCATAGACTACCCCGGGTAGACTTTAGACGAGTTAGAAAATGAGCTTCTGATATAATTTCGCTTAGCAGGTGTTGTCGGTGAGACGAACGAGGACAACGCCGTATAAGCTTGGACGTAGTGTGAGTGTCTCTCAAAATTATAGTTATATGTCTTTCAAAACTGGAAAAAGCACGTCGTATATATATCTATATACTTTCATCATGCTTTCAATACTTCACATGAAAATGAATTTCAACACTTTCAAATCAAATCATGGACTCAATTTGCATTAACCATTTCTTGGCACGTTTCAAAGACATATCTTGCGAGAATAATTTTCCAGGCAGGTTTTGTGAAAATGATTTCAAGAAAACATTCTTTTAATGAAATTCTGGAAAAAAAAAATATTCGCTCGATTCAATATTCCTTCGTGAGCCAAAACGCTTCATTTAATCATTCGTGACATACATCATTGCATACTTGTTTCAAATGCATATTTTGCAAGCATGATTTCAAAATAAACATCGGTTTTTATGGATTCGTGGAAGTACTCCATCATTTGGTTCTTGTATCATGATCATTTGTCGTGATGGTGTTCTTGTGACATGTTTGATCTTGCGTGGTTGTGTTGGGCCCAAGGTCGGGCGACGGATAGGGCAGGGTTCGGCCGGTCAAGCATGGGCTTGCGGTCTTAAACAGTTCCCGCTATCCACGTCCAGATCCATGCATCTAGGACGGAGTGCTCTGAGGGTGCATGGGTCATTTATCGTGTGGCATATTCCGGATATGACCAAATCGGGCATCGCGAGCCTGCGTGGGGAGGTATAAGGTGATGGCTTTTAAGCCGCATGTTCAGGGGTGATAAGGAAGAAGCAGAGGGACCCAAAGTGCTATGGGTAAATCATCGGACGCGATAGTATTGCTAACATGGCCCCCTACTGCTTAAGCGTGACGTGTACGTGTTACTTAAACATGTCTTGTACATGATACTTGCATTGAGTTTGGTACATGATACTTGAATTGAGTCTTGTACATGATACTTGCATTGAGTCTTGTACGTGGTACTTACATTGACTGCACACTTTTAAAAATGCATGTTTTAAAACTTTATCGTATGTATACTAAGATCCTGGTGTCATACCAGCTACTGCTTGAACGCAAATGTCATTCTTACTCGCCTTTTTAATGAGCGTTTGAAAAATAGACACTATTATTGTTTTCACCTTATTAATTTATCACTTTGGGGTCTAAAAACTATTTTAAGCACCTTTCACACGTACACTGGCGCTCACTAAGCCTTGCTTATGTACTTCACTTTCTTTCTTCCAGTTATAGGCAAGTCGAGAAGTGAAACTAGCTTGAAGGATCGGAGTATAAACTCGGACTATCCTAGAGGTGAATGATGTAGATTGACTCATGTATATTAAGTTCGCATAGCTATTTAGTTGATGTATTGGGGTTGTGACCCGATAAGATGAATTGTTTAATTGTGTCCAGAATTTGGTTTGTACTTCTGTAAGGATAGGATAACGCTTTCGTGTTGGATTCTTTAGGATTAAATTTGAGGGCGTTACATGTGGTCCCCAAATCATACATATCATTTCTACTGTTTTGTTTCCCCATTTTCAGAAAGAATTGAGAGATTCCAAGAGAAACTCAAAGAACTACGTGTTGATTTGGAAGACCAACCGCGAAGACTCAAGAATTAGTTTGATATGGCTGATTCAGGTACACTTCTGCTTTTTGTTCTTTGATTCTTTACAATTGAACATGAACGTTCTTCACACTACTAAAGAAATGATCTATTACAGCGGTTTTTTTTGGCCAATTACAGCGGTTTTAACCGCTGTAATAGGTACCACTGTAATTGGTTCAAGCCAATTACAGCGGTTAAAAACCGCTGTAATAGGCACCTATTACAGCGGTTATTTTTATAACCGCTGTAATAGGGTATACCTATTACAGCGGTTATACAAATAACCGCTATCAAATAAAAAAAAAAAAAAATTTCCGGGGCCTATTACAGCGGTTTTTTCCAAAACCGCTGTAATAGGCCCCGGAAAAATTTTTAAACATTTTTTGACCGTGTCGGAATGATACGAAATTCGTACGGTCATAACGAAACGACATTCTGAACAAAACGCAAGGCTTTGCCTTGCGCTCTCGTGATTTTAGCCATTTAAGATTGTTTAAGGCCTCAAATTTGCGTTTTATTACGAAAATAGGGTATTTTCGTAATAAAACGCAAATTTGAGGCCTTAAACGATCTCAAATGGCTAAAATTCCGAGATCGCATGACAACGTCATGCGTTTTGTTTAGAATATTGTTTCGCTATGACTATACGAATTTCGAGTCATTTCAATACCGCAAAATTTCAACCGAGAAATATTTTCGTAAATACACAAATATACATACACCCATCCACACATACACAAATATACATACACCCATCCTCACATACACAAATATATATACACCCATCCACACATACACAAATATACATACACCCATCCACACATACACAAATATACATACACCCATGAACATATACACAAATATACATACACCCATGAACATATACCCAAATATACATACACCCATCCACATATACACAAATATACATACACCCATCAATATATACGCAATATACACAAACCCATCCACATATACACAAATATACATACACCCGCACATACACAAATATACACATATACACAAAATAAATACACACACACATACACAAATATACATACACCCACACATATACACATATACAAATATAGATATATATATATAGAGGGAAGAAGAGAGAAAGAGAAGAAGCTTACTATCGTCGTGGTGGTGGTGGCGGCGGCGGTAAGTGGTGGTGGCGGTGGCGCCGGTAAGTGGTGGTGATGTCGAGCTTTTTTGGGGAGGGGGGGATCGAGAGAGAGAGAGAGACCGAGAATAGAGAGAGAGAGAAGCTGAAATGGGTTTTAAATTTTGAGAGTGGGAGAGAGAAGCGGGAAGATAAAAATATTTCGAATTTTTTCGTACATGGCCTATTACAGCGGTTTTTTCAAAAACCCCTGTAATAGGTATACACTATTACAGCGGTTTTTTTTAAAACTCCTGTAATAGGTTTAAATTTATTTATTTTTTAGCTGCCTTTTACAGCGGTTCAGTAGTGAACCGCTGTAATAGACCTGACACCTATTACAGCGGTTCATGAAAGAACCGCTGTAATAGGTGCCGCGTATTACCTATTACAGCGGTTCTTTTACGAACCGCTGTAATATCCCCCTCCGTTCAGCGGTTTTTTGAAAAACCGCTGTAATTGGGGCGCTGTAATACGCTCTTTTTGTAGTAGTGTCATTTAGGTGAAGGTTTTCACCAGTAAAATTAAGTTCTAAGTAGTTGTATCAGAGCGGATCATGTTTAATCATTTTGACTCAGAGCCTTGGTGAAGGGGTCTGCTATGTTTCTTGCTGAGTCGACTCATTCTACTCGAACATCGCCTCTATCCACAATCTATCGGAAGAGATGATATCGCTTAAGGATGTGTTTAGATCTTTGGTGAGACCTAGGCTGTTTTGACAGAGCTATGGCTCCATTATTATCACATTACATAAGTACCGGATTAGTAATGGAGGGAACTACCTCCAACTCATGGACAAAGTTCCTCATCCAAATAGCTTCCTTTGCTGCTTCAGCAGTAGCTATAAATTCAGCTTCCATGGTGCAGTCATCCGTCGTCTCCTGCTTGGAGCTCTTCCATCGTACATCTTCAATCAACATTTGTCCTTGAGACTTTTAAAGTGATAATATTTATGATATTTTAGTGTTATATTTATTTAATGTAGTAGACACTTGAAGAGTTTTGACCAAAAAAAGTATTATAGATAATATTTATGACTTTTATTCGATTTAACTATTACAATGATTTGTAATAGCAATGTTGCGTTAGATTACCTATTGTTTTATAACCTTATAATATACTTTACAAATAATTACAACATGTCATTTTTTGTAATACTTGTTTATATACAAATTTCTACTTTTCATACAAGCTATATTAAGACATTTTCTTATATATGAGTGTGTATCTATTTGATATATTTATTTATATGATAAAATATGTACATATAATATTTATACTTAGTGCAAAGTAGATATTTAAAGTGATACACTAGTTACGTTTTCTATTCTAAACGTATGATAATCTTATATAATAATATGTAATGACACTAGTGTTTTTTTAATGATTCATGGAGTTTAATATTGATAAATGTCTCGCACAAGTATATTATTAGTTATGAATTATCATTCTCTCTTTATCAATTAGTTTAACAAAAAATATGACAAACATTGCTTGTTTATTTAGTTTTAAAATGTAAAATAACTTGTGATGGTGGTAAAATTCGCCAGTCAATGAATATCACATGATTGACCACGTGGGGAGGGAATCCGATCCAACTCACGACAAATTAGGTTGGGAGTTGAAGAATGTATAGACTGTACTCACTGTTTATACGAGCTGCCTACGTACCCGATGAATGGGGATCAAGTTTGTTCGTAGTTCTGTATTGAAATTCCTCTCAGAAGCATCCAGTGGATTTTTCTGAGATAGTAGATAATGAGCTTTTTCCAGCTCCTTTAAGGTATTTATATGGAGCTAGTAGTGGGCTATGGGTCGTGGGCTCAACTTTATCAGTAGCCCATCAGGCTTAATAATATACCCTTTATTTGGCCATTAGACTATTAAAATAGCCTAATTACTCTTATTGGGTCGTCAGCCATTTGAGCTCGACTAGTATATTAACCGCGTACTTGATCCACGGGTGGTGGCCCGGCCCGAGCCAGAGGTATGTTAATTACTATAAGACCCCTAGACATTTTTGGTGCACATCAACTTGAAAAATCACCAAACTGCACAAAACCGCATAGTCGATTTTGATTTACAAAACCGAAATTTCAAATTTTATTTCCACCAAACTGCACTTGGCAATTTGGTTTGAAATTAATAAAAAAAATAATCGCAAAACAGAACTGCGATCACCCCTAGCATATTTGGCTATAAATAGTCCATGCATTCAACGCATTACATACTACACATATAAGCAATAGAGGATCTTAGTTAGCAAGTCATATATAATTTTTTAAAAAAAATAATCCAAAAACGCTAGCAAAAATGCAGATCTCCGTACTTTTACCAATCAAGAGTACTATTATCTCTTCTTCTCATCATCATTATCATTATCACATGAGCAGTGAGAAAACCTTGTTTTCTTCACTTAAACTTTGCAACCCCCAAAAGAAAATTGGAAATAGACCAAATATTTTTGAATGTTTTTCTCCTATTAATTTCTTCAAAGTCTCGTTTGGCAGCCGCCTCTGATTCAACTACAAAAGCTGAAATCGATGACGAGAAAAGTGTGATCCAATTGCCGGGAGATCAACGGCCAGAACTCTTGCCCAAACACGTCGCTTTAATCATAGATGGGCATGGAAGGTGGGCAAAGAATAAAGGGCTGCCAATAGAACATGCACACTACGAATCTAAGCAGAAGTTGAAACAATTGATTTTGAAGTGTCGTAAATTCGGAATAAAAATTCTCACTGTATACGTCTTCTCAACTGAGAAGTGGAATCGTCCAAAGGTAATAATTAACTTTTTTGGCTAGAGCATATAAAAATGAGATTTAAAAATTTTGAAACCACATTAATATTGCATGCGGATTCATAAATCTATATAACAGATCCGTGAGGTGTTAAAATATACTTAGAGCTTATAAAATATTTTGAATAAACTTAGCCAAACACCCTCTAATACTCTCATTAAAACAATACACGACTATATATATTGGTTTAGCAATTATGTGACACATAAGTTGCTTAGTGCACTATATACTATTAATTTCATCAAGTATTTTTGTATCAGTTTTACTTTTCTGTCGGAGCGTGTGCCAAATTGATGGTTTTATTTGCTACAGGACGAAGTCGACTTCTTATTGGCCCATTTTGAAGGTTTTATACAATCATTTATCAAGGAACAAATAATGGGGTAAGTTCATAGTGTGGACACTTGATAAGAGGTGTTTTTACGTGTTTTTAAGACCGTAATTCTTATGATTTGGATTCACTTATTGCTTAAATCATGTCACATTTGCATTTAATATGTGTGTTAAGTGAATACAGGTAATAAATGAGAATACATGAAGAAAAGGGAAGAAAAACGATGTACAAAACAAGTTCAAGCATGTTTTTCAACACCGAGGCGGTTTATACATCTCCTACCACATTCGAGCGATAATTCCATACATTTCGAGACAGACTTAGACAAAGTTTCCTTCTACAAAGTTTTATATGTATGTCTTAGCTTCAAATGGGAACTTGAAACATCCAAATCGGAGGTCTATAGAGATAATTGTGAAGGAAATACGATTGCTGCGCCGAACAGAGAAGTACATGTGCCAGGATACGCCCCAGCGCCCTCCTAGTCATGCCTAGGCATGGATAGTCCGAATGTTACTCCTTTTTCAGCCTAAATTCCAGCCTTATATGATGGGTAAGAATCACTTTTGGCCATAATTCAGCACATGTGTTGAGGGGTTGTCATAAGTGTGTTTCTTGGTAGATTTACTTTATGGGCGCCAAATCAGAAACAACCTCCATGTTGAAACGTAATTTAGGTATACTTAGAGACCGAATTGGACAAAATGTCCTTCTGCAAAGTTGTAGATCTATGTGTTAGCTTCACATGGGGACTTGAATCATCCAATGTGGAGATCTGTGGAGAAGTTTATGAGGAAAATACTAAGACTGCGCTGGAAAGCAAGAAAATGGCAGCATGCATGTGTTTTGTTGAAGTTTTCACATGGTTATGCTTGGTGGAATTCTTAATGGCCGAAATTTCAGCATTTTTTAGCTGGTTGGAATCTTAAAAGCCAAACTTTAAGCATCACCTTAGGTGGAATTCTCATTGGGGAACTTTAATGAGAATTCTTAATGCATACTTTAGTGGAATTTTGGCTATAAAAGGAGGGGGAACCCATACTCTTCATCATTCACTATCAATTTCAGATTCTTAGAGGAGAGGGGGGCAGCCCCTAATCTGATTTCTCCACCATTCATCACCATTCTTCATCACTCTTGGAGGGGAAAACTAGAGGAAGGAAAAGAGCTTGGGGATTGAAGGCTCAACTTCAAGATCCATCATTATTCACTTTTGAGGGAGTTTTTATAGCTTTTCATTTCAATTATGTCTATGAACATGTGTATTAATTCATTTATGTTTTTCATATTATCCATTATGAACTAAATTCATAAGACTAGGGCCATGTAAGGCCAAATTGTGATATATGCTTATAATAGATGATTGTTGAGGTTGTTCTTATATTGTTATGTGATGTGAATTTGTGTTTTTGCCTATCTTGCATATACTTGATCACTATATGTTAGAATCTTATGCCTAGGTTAATATTTCGGGAGAAAATTGACTTAGGGTGCAAGAAATTCACATCATGACCCGTAACTAATGAGGAATTGCCCTAGACATAGGTAAAGATTCCCGGGTGAAGTTGTTCGATTCAAATCGAGTGAACTCTAGTACGTTAATGCATGTTTAGTGGTTAGATTTCCGGATAGGAATATTTGGGAAATCACGATCTAAGCATAGGAGTTTATACGCGAGACATCGGTTATTCTCTACCCTCGGAGCTCTCACCATAACAATATAAGCGTAATCCTTCAACGAGAATCTTTATAAGTATAATTGATCAATTTGAACCTAGCATGTGCCTTAGTCTCCCTTTCTATTTTGTTTTAAATCATTTGTTCAACCTTGTTCTTATCTTACGCATTTCACACTCATTTTACCTTTATTGTTTTGATCTTTGTTGTTATAAAATCTTAAACTAGAATTCAAGTCCTTGTGGTTCGACAATCCGGACTTCTCGTCCACTTTTATTACTACACACGACTAGTGCACTTGCTATTATAGCACGTTAGCTTTTAGCGTGTCAACACTTTAACTAGATATCCAATTAATCATTTATCTAATTTGGCAGAAATCTATTTTCGTTTTTTTTGGTTTCCCACGAGTTTCCCCACACCACATGGGGTATGGGACTAATCCCGCTTAGTGGTACTGAGCCTGCCGCTGGCCTAAGGGGATTTGTCACTGGGGGGAGTCGAACACGCTCCCCACTCAGGAGCGTACGCCAACCCTTCAGGTTTCTATTTTCTTTTTTTGTATAGTACGTAATGCGGTTTGTATATTTTCTTTGTCTACCTTCTATAACTACACATGAGTTAGATGACATGATCATCCATATTTATATAGTCTTACCGATGAAGTACAATTTTTTTTTTTTTTTTGTTACCTATGATAGGCAAGATTTGCGCTTCTCTCTGTTATTGGGGACAAGTCAAAACTTTCTCAGTCTATGCAATCTACAATATCTTCGGTCGAGGAGTTTGCTAAGTCCAATAGAGGAATGCATTTTCTATTGGCATTGAACTATGGCGGACGATACGAGATAACAGAAGCAAGCAAGAAAATTGCATGCAAAGTTGAACAGGGAATTTTACGAGCAAAAGATATCAATGAAAGTGTGTTTGCGCAACAACTGCTGACAAATGTTACCGAGCTTCCGAATCCTGATTTACTCATAAGAACCGATGGTGAACTAAGAGTGAGCAATTTCCTCTTATGGCAAATGGCATATGCTGAGTTCTACTTTTCCAGCAAATTGTTTGCTGATTTTGAAGAGGCTGATCTTATAGTGGCCCTGAGTAGTTTTCAAAGGAGGCAACGATGTTTTGGTGGATGCAAGAAATAGGATTAGATCGCGTCTAAGTTTATGGGGGCGTGTCGGTAAATAAGCTTGGTTAATTTGGAAAATTCTTAGTTAAAGTCGGTACGTCATGCACCAAACGGTTTAGATTAATGTCACATCAGTAAGTGGTGTATGTCATTGTTGATGTGGCAAAGTCCGTACCATTTGATATTAAGGACCGGACGTACCTAAGAATTTTTCGACTAATTCAGTGTTCTATGTTAAAATATTAAAGTACTTTCAAGGTTTTGATTAAAAAGTAGCTACTCATTCAGGGTACTATTGAGGTGAGTCTTCAAGTCATCATTAGCTCAATTTCCTAATACCAAACGAGTAGTATGAAGTGGTGGGTGTGAAAGCGTCATTTTCAAAATTCCTAGATGAATAAATGTGAGAGAATGTGTGCATGTATGTTAATGTTAAGTGTTGTATCCATTGTAAGAGTTCATTAATCTAAATAAACGGGCAGCCCCAAGTCACGTGTATTGAAGAGTGAAACAATTAGTACAAGTATTGATTCTCCTCTACACTTTCTTCCTCTTCAAATATAAAGTTGGGCAAATTTTCGAATATCCTCCAGTTGGATAAAGCCTTTTTCATTCTAGTTTTGCACTTTGTGCAATTTGAAAATCATTCTAACAATTTGAAAATACTGCAATATATCCATTTATTTTCCATTAAAATTAACGGGACTAGCGGATGGATTTGGAAATTGCAATTTTCCCAATGAATTATACAACTTTAGCAAATATCCCTCGTAAAAAAAATTTGTCGCTTAAAAAAGAAAAAGTCCACCCTCTTCCCCAACATACGCAGCCCAACACCCCCAACCCCACTTACTTTGCGGACCATGTACCAATACTCAAGTTTGGGTGAGATAGTCACATTTTATTACTTATATAAGACACGCATGTTGTACTTATATATTCTTCCAGTTTTGAATTATATAATTTTAAGTGGTACTCAACGACACCGTATTCGATCGACAAATAGATCTCAAGCATATGGTTTGAGGCGTTCCCTTTCTTTGTTGATGATGCAGTCAACCTAATTAACATTAGGTCTCTAGTTTAATAAATTACTCAGGATGGATCACAATATTTGTGGATCATCGCTTAAAGGCCGCCAATCTGATCAATTGGTTATCTAATAAATTGTTTATTTAATTACGACATGGTGTTATTCTTTGGTGACCAAATAATTAATAGTAGAGCAGTACCCATTAGAAGATACATAACCAGTCATCCAAATTACTAGTATGTATAATATAGTTTAATGAAAACTTGATAACTAGGCTTGATCTAACCCAAATCTGGGGATTCAAGTTCCTCAGTCTGGAATGACTCGAATCACTCCACGAGTATGATGATGAAGAATTATGACTGCACTCAATAATAATTAAGCTACCTACGTACCTAATTAGGATCAAGCCAACGTTGTTCTATAGGGAATATTGGTATACAGGGTCGTACTCGGTAAACGATCACGTAATCTTTAATTGGTCGAATTTCCAAGCCAGTAAATAGGCCCCTTCACCTAAATGGAAATCACACAATAAGCAATTCATCTTTTCATTCCTTTCATCCTCTTATTCTCTCTCTCAAAAGTTCTAGGTAGCGAAAGTTTGTTCGGTTCTGGGATTTGACACTACTACAGAAAAGGCCTATTATAGTTTGTTCGGTTCTGGGATTTGACACTACTACAGAAAAGGCCTACAGAAAAGTTTGTTCGGTTCGGTTCTAATTTAATTCTTGTACTTAATTGGTCGAATTTCCAAGCCAGTAAATAGCCCCTCCACCTAAATGGAAATCACACAATAAGAAATTCATCTTTTCATTCCTTTCATCCTCTTATTCTCTTTCTCAAAAGTTCTAGGTAGCGAAAGTTTGTTCGGTTCTGGGATTTGACACTATTACAGAAAAGGCCTATTACAGCGGTTTTAATAAAACATATTCAACATAAACAACAAAAACCCCAAATTTCAATATTACCATCTCTTTCCTCCAACAACAAAATTTTATAATCTCTAACAAATGACCACGTGTTCATTTATAATCAACTTAAATTACTTACAATTTAAATAAAATAAATCAAATCACAATTTACAACAAGTCACAGTGTACAAAAAAAGGCATTACATAATTTCTATGGAGCTGCTAAGAAAATGTAACGTGTCACTTCACAGCGTACTTCATCAATTTGCTCTTGAGTATAGAAGGATTGAGAATCATGAATGTACTGCAAGATATATAGAGATTAATTGCAAACTCAAATGACGTTTCAATTACCTACCAAAGGTTTAATAACTTCAAAAGGGATAAAAATTAAGTATATATTAGGATTATGCATACTGTTGTCAGGATTATAGATTGTCCGTTGCTAATAACTTCTTTCATGAATCTCATAACGAAGTAGCCACAATCCACCTCGTTTGTCTGCCAGGGGCACTACAAAAGTAATCAAACTTATGTTGTATTCGAACACTAACTTCTATACGAATATATAATTTCTTGAAACTAGAAAACGCTAACCTTTATTTTAATCCATTAACAGGCCTTGTTTTTGGATTTCTTGGAATGGTTGTTGCTATTTGCACGAAATATGTGCACAGCCCTATAAAAAAATATGTGAAATAAATATACACTTTAAAAAAATATTAAATATAATGGATACATTGATTGAATGAAAAAGTTACTGATTGATTTTTTGTGTCATCTCATCTCGGTAATCTGGCTCACCATGCAAAAAATCCAGATAGTAACATGACTCTGAGATTGAAAATCCCTCAAGGTTTGCTCTTGCCGGAAAATCATTGATTGTTCCAAATAACATGACTCTGAGATTGAAATTTTCTTCTCTGAACCCGTCATATACTTGAACACCGGTCTCCCACAACACCTTCAAATCCTCAATTAAAGGAGCCAAGTAGACATCTATATCATTTTCAGGTTGTTTCGGCCCAGAAATGAGTATAGGCATCATTATATGCTTTCGCTTCATGCATCGCGATGGGGGAAGGTTGTAAATCATCAAAATCACCGGCCACGTACTATGTGAGCTACTTTACAAGCCATGAGGGTTCATGCCATCTGTAGCCAATACAAGGCGCAGGTTTCTTGATTCTTTACCAAATTCAGGGAAATCATAATCAATCTTTTTCCATTGAGGAGAATCTGAGGGATGTCGAATCTTGTCATCTTCAATCCTTTCTTCAAGCCTTCTATCAGCATGCCATGTCAAGTCTTTTATCAACATACTGTACATGCGCTTAAATCATGGTATTATGGGTAAATACCACATGGTTTTGACAGGAGCAGATCCATTCTTCTTGTACCTGTTGGGTTTCGTTCGAAAAAGCATAAACGCAGCGGAAGGGATTTCAAAAATTAAAAACGAAAACCTAATTGGTACTCTAATTCGCATAATTGAATCTAAAATCGTATAACGAATAAAACTTACTCGTTAATATGAATATGATGATGGAGAAAAACTTCTTCTTCTCCAAACTCGAAATATTGAACCTTCCAAATCTTCAATCCTTTGGTTGATTCTTCAAACTTGAACTTGATCCGAACAACGAAAATACGTCATCTCTAAATCGTCACGCACGGATCAACAAACGAAAAATCCCGTCGACGACTAGGTATAGAGGAGGGGAGGAATATTTTTCTTTCTTTTGAGAGTTATGAGAGTTGTGTATTTTTCTTCTTACTTGTTCTAAGTCAAAGAGTCCTTATATACTTCATGACTTATTGAACAAGTCAAAAAAAAAAGATCCCTAATATGTGGCTTCTCAAAGACGCCACATTGAGGCCTAGTAGGCATCCAATTGGACTCCTTATTTAGCCCTGAGATTTGTTTTGTTTAATTAATTTCTTATTTCAATTAATAATTTATTGTAACCAATAAATAAATTAATTAATTAAATAACCAAATTAATTAGATAAATTAATTCATTAATATATTTCTCAAGGAAATTAATTAATAATTAATCTTATCATTATAATTAATTATTTCATCTAATGAATAATTAATTATTTAATTTATCCAATAAATTAAAACTCCTAGAAGAAATAATAGAAATTCTTTTTTCTTCATTTTTCTTTGTCAATCCTTTAGCGCGACTCTTTAGGTTCGTTTCGTTTGGCAATGAGAGGAAACCAAAGGAAGTAGGTAACACCTAGCCAGTAACATGGCCCGCTTCGTAACCCAAACAAAGACGAATGATAGGATCATTCCGAACCCTTCCAATCGTAAATACCGTATATGTATAAACCCTTTGTTCACGTTCCCAGGTCAGGTGAGAGTCATGGTTATGTCAAACTCACTGGACTTGACCATATGTATAAATCATAATAAATACGCGATCATTGAGATCGATTTAGTGCCAAGCACAATCGTCTCGTTTGCTTTGGCTAAAGATTTTGATCTCTATTTATCTATAATTACATAGGGTACATACTCATTCACTTACGAGAGAACAAATCCCATATTAGATATCTGCTAAGATTACCACTTGCCCATCAAGTTCGCATTTCGAGGTTGATCCCACCAAAGGGTGAATTGGGTCTAACTACTCTAGTGAAAGACTTGACGTCACAATTGCATCTTTAGCCTGATACTTCAGGTCAAAGGTTCACATATACCTATTACGCATAATCAGTTACGTCATTGACAGTCATAGAGTGAAAACCCATGTGACAGAACCGATGTGAGTAGTCTTCGAACATATCAGTTCCACTGACGTGTTTACAATCTTAATCTCCTATCATCCCATGATACCAGACAGGCACTCCCATGTCGGAGCTAAGATTGTACAAGTATTCGAAATCTTTATTTGTCCATTAAAGACTTCATATTACTTGCGAACTTATTTTAGTAATCAAGATCAATCTCTCTAGTGCCAATCTTCCTATCCCATAGGAAGTAGAAGGATTGCACTGAAAACATGGACAAAACATTTTACACAATTTATAGATGCAGATAAGAATTAAGTGAAAACTCAATAATGCCTTTTATTTAAGAAGAGTTTAAGTTCAATACAAGATATATACCCTATACATTCTATCCTCTATGGCATCTGAGGGCATAATCCTAACAATCTCCCACTTGCACTCAATGCCACTCATTGTGGTATCTAATATCCGTCCTTTCCACGTGTCGGTCCAAAACAGCCTGAGGTAGTGGTTTGGTGAACGGGTTAGCTATATTGTCAGTTGAGGCTATTTTCTGCACTGCTATCTCTCCTTTGCCAATGATTTCCCTGATGATGTGAAATTTTCTCTCAATATGTTTGGACTTGTTATAAGACCTCGGTTCCCTGGCTTACGCTATCGCTCCATTGTTATCACAATAAAGTGGCAACGGGAGCTGAGCACTAGGGATCGTTCCAAGTTCTTCAAGAAACTTCCTCATCCAAATAGATTCTTTCACTGTTTTGGAGGCTGCTACATACTCTGCTTCAGTGGTGGAATCAACGGTTGTGCTTTGCTTGGAGCTCTTCCAAGACACCTCTCTACCATTGAGAGTAAAAACAAACCTGAAGTGGATTTTCGGTCATCAACATCATACTGAAAGTCTGAATCAGAATAACCTTCCATCTTCAAGTCTCCACCTCCATAGATGAGAATCATATCCTTAGTTCTTTTCAGATACTTTAGGATATTCTTCACAGCTATCCAATATTCCTTTCCCGGGTTTGCCTGAAATCCACTCACCACGCTCACAGCATAAGCAATGCCGGGTCTAGTACACAGCATTGCATACATCAGGCTACCAACTGCAGAAGCATAGGGTACATTACTCATCTCTTGTCTATCTTCCTCACTTTGAGGACACATAGACTTGGATAAGTGTACTCCATGCCTCATGGGAAGAAACCCTTTTTTAGAGTTATCCATCCTAAACCTCTTTAGGACTTTTTTAAAGTAAAGAGCTTGAGAGAAGCCTATCATTCTATTCGTTCTATCCCTGTAGATACGAATTCCTAGAATGTATGTGGCTTCTCCCAAGTCTTTCATGGAAAACGTACTCGAAAGCCATTTCTTGACAGTGGTGTGCATTCCTACGTCATTTCCTATAAGTAAAATGTCAACCACATATAGTACTAAGAACGAGAGTTTGCTCCCACTAATCTTCTTGTAGACACATGGTTCATCTTCGTTCTTGATGAAGCCATATCCCTTAACTTCTTCATCAAAATGGAGATCCCAGCTTCTAGATGCTTGATTGAGACTATAAATGGACCTCTCAAGTTTACATACTTTATGGATATCAGACTCGGAAACAAAAAATATGACAAATATTGCTTGTTTATTTAGTTTTAAAATGTAAAATAACTTGTGATGGTGGTAAAATTCGCCAGTCAATGAATATCACATGATTGACCACGTGGGGAGGGAATCCGATCCAACTCACGACAAATTAGGTTGGGGGTTGAAGAATGTATAGATTGTACTCACTGTTTATACGAGCTGCCTATGTACCCGATGAATGGGGATCAAGTCTGTTCGTAGTTCTGTATTGAAATTGCTCTCAGAAGTATCCAGTGGATTTTTCTGAGATAGTAGATAATGAGCCTTTTCCAACTCCTCTAAGGTATTTATATGGAGCTAGTAGTGGGCTATGGGTTATGGGCTCAACTTTATCAGTAGCCCATCAAGCTTAAAAATATACTCTTTATTTGGCCATTAGACTATTAAAATAGCATAATTACTCTTATTGGGTTGTCAGCCCTTTGAGCTCGACTAGTATATTAACCGCGGACTTGATCCATGGGTGGCGTCCCGGCCCGAGCCGGGGGTATGTTAATTACCATAAAGCCCCTAAACATTTTTGGTGCACATCAACTTGAAAAACCACCAAACAGCACAAAACCGCATAGTCGATTTTGATTTACAAAACCGTAATTTCAAATTGTATTTCCACCAAACCGCACTTGACAATTTGGTTTGAAATTAATAAAAATGAAAAAATCACAAAACAAAACCGTGATCACCCTGGCATATTTGGCTATAAATAGTCCATGCATTCCACGCATTACATACTACACATATAACCAATAGAGGATCTTAGTTAGCAAGTCATATATAACTTTAAAAAAAAAATCCAAAAACGCTAAGAAAAAATGCAGATCTCCGTACTTTTACCAATCAAGAGTACTATTATCTCTTCTTCTTCTGATCATCATTATCATCACCACATGAGCAGTGAAAAAACCTTGTTTTCTTCACTTAAACTTTGCAACCCCCAAAAGAAAATTGGAAATAGACCAAATATTTTTGAATGTTTTTCACCTATTTCTTCAAAGTCTCGTTTGGCAGCCGCCTCTGATTCAACTGCAAAAGCTGAAATCGATGATGAGAAACGTGTGATCCAATTGCCGGGAGATCTACGGCCAGAACTATTGCCCAAACACGTCGCTTTAATCATAGATGGGCATGGAAGGTGGGCAAAGAATAAAGGGCTGCCAATAGAACATGCACACTACGAATCTAAGCAGAAGTTGAAACAATTGATTTTAAACTGTCGTAAATTCGGAATAAAAATTCTCACTGTATACGTCTTCTCAACTGAGAACTGGAATCGTCCAAAGGTAATAATTAACTTTTTTGGCTCGAGCATATAAAAATGAGATTTAAAAATTTTGAAACCACATAAATATTGCATGGGGATTCATAAATCTATATAACAGATCCGTGAGGTGTTAGAATATACTAAGACGTAGGAGCTTATAAGTTTAGCCAAACACCCTCTAATACCCTCATTAAAACAATACACGACTATATATATTAGTTTCATCAAGTATTTTTGTATCAGTTTTACTTTTCTGTCGGAGCGTGTGCCAAATTGATGGTTTTATTTGCCACAGGACGAAGTCGACTTTTTATTGGCCCATTTTGAAGGTTTTATACAATCATTTATCACGGAACAAATAATGGGGTAAGTTCATAGTGTGGTTTAACTAGAGATCCAATTAATCATTTGTTTAATTTGGCAGAGATCTAATTTTTATTTATAGTAAGTAATGGGGTTTGTATATTTTCTTAGTCCACCTTTTAAAACTATACATATGAGTTAGATGACATGATCATCCATATTTATATAGTCTTACCGATGAAGTACAATTTTTTTTTTTTTACCTATGATAGGCAAGATTTGCGCTTTTCTGTTATTGGGGACAAGTCAAAACTTTCTCAGTCTATGCAATCTACAATATCTTCGGTCGAGGAGTTTGCTAAGTGCAATAGAGGAATGCATTTTCTAATGGCATTGAACTACGGCGGACGATACGAGATAACAGAAGCAAGCAAGAAAATTGCATGCAAAGTTGAACAGGGAATCTTACGAGCAGAAGATATCAATGAAAGTGTGTTTGAGCAACAACTGCTGACAAATGTTACCGAGCTTCCGAATCCTGATTTACTCATAAGAACCGGTGGTGAACTAAGAGTGAGCAATTTCCTCTTATGGCAAATGGCATATGCTGAGTTCTACTTTTCCAGCAAATTGTTTGCTGATTTTGAAGAGGCTGATCTTATAGAGGCCCTGAGTAGTTTTCAAAGGAGGCAACGACGTTTTGGTGGACGCAAGAAATAGGATTAGATCTCGTCTAAGTTTATGGGGGCGTGTCGGTAAATAAGCTTGGTTAATTTGGAAAATTCTTAGTTAAAGTCGGTACGCCATGCACCAAACGGTTTAGATTAATGTCGCATCAGTAAGTGGTGTATGTCATTGCAGATGTGGCAAAGTCTATACCATTTGATATTCAGAACCGAACGTACCTACGAATTTTTCGAGTAATTCAGTGTTCTATATTAAAATAATAAAGTACTTTCAAGGTTTTGATTAAAAAATAGCTACTCATTCAGGGTACTATTGAGGTGGGTCTTCAAGTCATCATTAGCTCAATTTCCTAATACCAAACGAGTAGTATGAAGTGGTGGGTGTGAAAGCGTCATTTTCAAAATTCCTAGATGAATAAATGTGAGAGAATGTGTGCATGTATGTTAATGTTAAGTGTTGTATCCATTGTAAGAGTTCATTAATCTAAATAAACGGGCAGCCCCTAGTCACGTGTATTGAAGAGTGAAACAATTAGTACAAGTATTGATTCTTCTCTACACTTTCTTCCTCTTCAAATATAAAGTTGGGCAAATTTTCGAATATCCTCCAGTTGGATAAAGCCTTTTTCATTCTAGTTTTGCGCTTTGTGCAATTTTAAAATCACTCTAACAATTTGAAAATACTGCAATATATCCATTTATTTTCCATTAAAATTAACGGGACTAGCGGATGGATTTGGAAATTGCAATTTTCCCAATGAATTATACAACTTTAGCAAATATCCCTCGTAAAAAAAATTTGTCGCTTAAAAAAGAAAAAGTCCACCCTCTTCCTCAACATACGCAGCCCAACACCCCCAACCCTACTTACTTTGCGGACCATGTACCAATACTCAAGTTTGGGTGAGATAGTCACATTTTATTACTTATATAAGACACGCATGTTGTATTTATATATTCTTCCAGTTTTGAATTATATAATTTTAAGTGGTACTCAACGACACCGTATTCGATCGACAAATAGATCTCAAGCATATGGTTTGAGGCGTTCCCTTTCTTTGTTGATGATGCAGTCAACCTAATTAACATTAGGTCTCTAGTTTAATAAATTACTCAGGATGGATCACAATATTTGTGGATCATCGCTTAAAGGCCAACAATCTGATCAATTGGTTATCTAATAAATTGTTTATTTAATCACGAAATGGTGTTATTCTTTGGTGACCAAATAATTAATAGTAGAGCAGTACCCATTAGAAGATACATAACCAGTCATCCAAATTACTAGTATGTATAATATAGTTTAATGAAAACTTGATAACTAGGCTTGATCTAACCCAAATCCGGGGACTCAAGTTACTCAGTCTGGAATGACTCGAATCACTCCATGAGTATGATGATGAAAAATTATGACTGTATTCAATAATAATTAAGCTACCTACGTACCTAATTAGGATCAAGCCAACCTAGTTCTATAGGGAATATGGTATACATGGTCGTATTCGGTGAACGATTCCAATCTCCAAATTTGTAAGTGTATAGGAACGTACTCCTCAATCTATAGACTCGTGATTGAACATACGCTGGCAATGTGTATTCATTTTTGAATTAGTCTTCTAGAAGGTCTAATGTTCGAACGTGAGCGTTTTGACGTTCGAACGCTGACCATGTTTAATGCTGAGTCAGAAACGTTTTTGCTGTCTTAACAGCAGAATACATTTTTGCTCAACGTTCGAACATGGCTTAGCTAACTTTCAATTATTGGCAGCAGTAACAGATTTCTAATTTAATTCTTGTATTTAATTGGTCGAATTTCCAAGCCTGTAAATAGGCCCCTCCAGCTGAATGGAAATCACACAAAAAGCAATTCACCTTTTCATTCCTTTCATCCTCTCATTCTCTCTCTCAAAAGTTCTAGGAAGAGAAAGTTTGTTCGATTCTGGGATTTGAAGTTGTTTCCAATTCAGAACATATATCGTTGTATCTTGGGATGCTTATTGCAATAACCCGTACCACCTACACGGGGCAATTTAGCATTAAGGCTAGAGAGTTCTCTCTTGCCTTGAAATAATCATCTGTTCGATTGTTAGCATTTGATACCTTGGTGAAGTTTTGTCCAACAATCTTAACACTCAATTCTATTATTGTTCAAAAGCTGTCACTTTGTTCAATTGGCTAATGTGTGTGATATTGATGGCGCTACTCTTAATTTTTGTCTTGGACCTGGTGCTGGTCTTGGCCTCATTGTTGGTCATAGTTCCAATGGTGGTGTAGGTTTTAGTTCTGGTTCCGTTCCTGGCTCCAGAGTTCGTGATGAGTCAAGTCCAAGAGCTTCAGATAATTATTCATGAAGTTCATGCTGAGGACATGGCTCTGAGTGAAACCTTCCGAGTAGCTTCTATCATTGAGAAGTTACCACTGTCTTGGAAAGATTTTAAAAATTACTTGAAACACAAGAGAAACGAGATGAGTCTATAATACATGGTTGTCCGACTCAGAATCAAAGAAGACAACCGGGTTTCTGATAAGAATCCTTCAATGCAGGCGATGGCAAACATAGCAGAAGTTCCGAAAAGCTCAAATTGGAAAAGAAAGTTCCAGAGGAAATTCAAAAGGAATTCCCAGAAAAAGAAAGACAAGTTGAAACGGGGAGACGACTATTACAACTATAGCCCTCCTGGACACTGGGATAGAGACTGCAAAGAGCCTAAAAAAAATAAGTCTCAAGGGCAGTGTCACACCCTACAGAGTGCTATAACAAAGATAAACCTAATTAGGAGAAGGGATGAGCAAATATCACCTTCAAGCAATTGTATACATGATTACTAATTGTCCATACATATCTTTCTTGAGAATCCTATGCACTAAACCTCCTTGCATTAACATCTCAAAGTCTTTCAAGGTCTATGTTTTCATTATATTCTTAAGTTCTGAACACCAATTGGATTAGTTGATATTTGAAGGTTATTCTAACCCGAATCACTACTATTGAACTGAAGATCCGATCATGCGAATTCTTTTGAAGGCTAATAGTACCTTCTTAATTCGCAATTCCTCTTCATATTCTGTCTTTACTTGAAATTTCGATTAGATCATTATGGAAAATCTTATTCATCTAATTGACCGTTATGTAAGCTTGTACCTAATTATCAAATCGAGTTGACCTTTCGTGTGTTCTTTCATTAGATAAACCTTCCATTGTTAGGACAATTGTAGTTGTACCATTATCTTTCCTCATTTCCTAGTGCATATACTTTTATCTCCCTTCTTTTAATATTGAGTTCTTTCTCATTCTTCATAAGATTTCTATAGAGAACAATGAAAATCATTTCTTTGACTATTTGATTAAATTAAAGTAAATAGAAATACATCTTTACTACATTAACACCTGAAAACAATAGACCATTTCTACCTTTTCCTCTCCCATATCTCAAACCTCAGACACACACACACACGAATGGAAAGGATGGAAGAAAAGGAGAGAAGAATGAGTAAAGAGATTTAATCGTTGTTGCTATGATTTTCTCTTCTTGTACCTTATCACTTATGTAAATATAATCGTACCGATAATAACTTTGAGAGAGAAAGTGTTTAAACTTAGTAATCGAAGAGAGGAATGTTGTGATTTGGCGTATAGGTGACATAACTCGGATAGAGTTGATAAAGAAAACAAAGATTCCTCTATTTTCCTCTAATAGTGGCATAAATGTTACTCAGAAGTTCATTATTGTGCAGGGAGATAATTAATGAGGTCCCTAGAGAAAAACATATCATCTACTCCAATAAATAGGTATGTGATTCACAGAAATTGTAGAATGCTTGATGATGATATTTGCTCATCCCTTTTCCTAATTAGGTTTATCTTTTTTTAGGACTCTGTAGGGTGTGACAGGAAGGGTTCTGGTCAAAACCAGAACAAAGGAAAGAACCAGGTGCAGAACCTGGTTTAGGGTAAGGTACACTTAGCAGAAGATGATGTCGAGGGCATCACCGAGATGATCGGTGATCTGTCTGACAACCAGGTGCCGATCGATCTGACTGATCTTGATCTCACTACCATCGTGTTCAAAGTCAATTTGGTGGACAACACGAGTGAGTGGTTCATAGATACTGGGGATACTCGTCACATCTGCTTTGATAGAGATGCGTTCTCCTCTTATACCCTAACTGATGGATAGAGACTGTTCATAGGAATTTCAGTCACTTCTCCCGTGATCGAAATTGGCAAAGTGGTGCTGAAGATGACGTCAGGCAAAGATCTCACATTGACCGAAGTTCTGCATGTTTTGAAGATCCGCATGAATTTGGTGTCCAGTTCAGCTTTGGTAAAAGAATGGGTTCAAGATAGTTTTCGAGGCCGGTAGGTTTTCTTTAACAAAGAGAGGATTTTATGTTGGAAAAGGTTACCTTGAGCAGGGCTTTTTGAAGATGAATGTAATTCACTCTATTGTAATTGAAAATGTAAGCAATAAAAGTATTGAAAATTCCTTTTATTTGCTTGAGTATTCCAATTTATGGCATGTTAGACTAGGATATGTAAATTATAATACTATTCGAAAATTGGTTAACTTGAACTTATTACCAACTTTCAAAATTGAAAATGAACATAAATGCGAGATTTTGGTTGAGGCAAAACTAGTCAAACAACTGTTTCCTTCTGTGGAAAGATACACTGCACCTCTAGAACTTATTCACAGTGACATCTGTGGTTTGAAGTTTATGTAAACTAGAGGTGGAAAAAAGTATTTCATTAAGTTCATAGATGATTGCACAAAGTATTCTTATGTGTATTTACTAAGAAGTAAAGACGAAGTGCTTGGAGCGTTTACACATTACAAAACTGAAGTTGAAAATCATCTTGAATAAAGGATAAAAGCTATCTGAAGTGATAGAGGTGGAGAATAAGAAGCGCCTTTTGATGAATTTTGTACCAACTATGGAATTATTTATGAAACAACGGTACCATATTCGCCTCAATCGAATGGCGTTGCAAAACGCAAAAATCACACTGTCAAAGAAATGATGAATGCGATGTTCATAAATTTTGGACTACCGCAAAATTTGTGGGGGGACGCAATCCTCTTCGCCAATTAAATTCTCAATAAGATTCTTCACAAAATTACGAGTGAGACTCCGTAAGAACTTTGGAAAGGTCAAAAGCCTTCATACAAGTACCTCAAAGTGTGGGGGTGTTTGGCTAAGGTAGAAGTATCCAAACCCAAACAAGTAAAGATAGGGTCTAAAATTATTGACTGCAAATTCATAGGTTATGCACTTAGTGGTAGCTCCTATCGATTTATGGTTCTTAACTTAGAAATATCAGGGATTCATGAAGGTAATATCATGGAATCTAAAAATGCTTTGTTTTTCAAGAATATCTTTCCAAGTAAGGAAAGAAAAGAACCAGGTCCTCTTAAAATAATGCATGATGAGTTTACGAGTAGTTCTAATCCGGAGGATGAAGAACCACGTCGTAGCAAAACGGCAAGAGTTCCAAAATCATTTAGTCCTGATTTTGTATCATATATATTAGAAGGTGAGCCAAGGACGATTAAGGAATCTATGTCCAGTCCAGATGCTCAACTCTGGAAACAGACTATCAATAATGAAATCGACTCTATTTTGCACAACCATATCTGGGAGTTGGTTGATCTTCCAAAGGAAAGTAAGCATTTGGGCTATAAATTGCTTTTGAAGTGAAAGTATAAGACTGATGGAACTATTGATAAGTACAAGACCCGTTTGGTAGTCAAAAGATGCAGACAAACGAAGGGTCTTGATTTCTTCGATACTTATTCTCCGGTAACGAGAATAACATCCATAAGATTATTCATCGCTATTGCCGCGCTGCATAATCGTGAGATACATCATATGGATGTTAAGACTGCATTTCTGAAAGGAGAATTAGATGAAGAAATACACATGAAAAAACACGAGGGGTATGTTGCTCCTAGAAAGGAGACGAAAGTATATATAAACTTGTGAAGTCATTATATGGACTTAAACAAGCATCAAAGCAGTGGAATGAAAAATTTGATAGCACGATGTTGTCAAATGGTTTCAGACCAACGAGTGTGATAAAGGTGTGTGTGTGTCAGAAAAACACATAACGCATAGGCCATAGTGTGCTATATGTCGATGACATGTTGATAATGGGTAGTAATCATGAAATTATCATGAATACTAAAGGAATGTTAAAGAAGAACTTTGACGTGAAGGATATGGGACTTGCAGATGTCATATTAGGGATTAAAATCCTGAGGACTTCTGAAGGATTAGTCTTATCGCAGTCTCATTATATTGGGACGGTTTTGGAAAAGTTCCTTCAGAGCGATAGTGCACCATTCAAGACTCTAGTGGACTTAAGTGTTCATCTATGCAAGAACCATGGCGAACCCGTATCACATTTACAATATGCTAGGGTCATTGGGAGTCTGATGTATATCATGAACTGTACTCGCCTTGATCTAGCTTATTCTATGAGCAAGTTTGGTAGGTTTACGAGTCCTAGTGTAGACCATTGGAATGCTTTAACTAGAGTTCTTAAGTATTTAAAGTATAATAAATATTATGAATTACACTACTCAAGATATCCAGCTGTAACAGAGGGATACAACGATACTAATTGAATATCAGACACAAACGACTCGTAATCCACAAGTGGGTATATATTTACCGTTGGTGGAGGAGCGGTGTTGTCGAAATCTTCTAAGCAAACTTGCATAGCCCGTTCCAAAATGGAATCAAAATTCATAGCTTTGGATAAAGTTGTTGAAGAAGCTGAGTGGCCACAACATTTCTTAGAAGATATTCCATGTTGGGAAAAACCAGTGCCTCATATTTTAATTTGTTGCGACTGTATGTCAGCAATTGAGAGGGCACATAGTAGTATGTATCATGGTAAGTCTAGACATATTTATCGTAGGCATAATACCATTAAGTAGTTGATCTCTAATGGGATTCATTCAATTGATTATGTGAAATCAAAAAAGAATATTGTAGATCCTTTGACGAAAGGATTAACTAGAGATCAAATATACTTCATATCAAAAGGAATGGGATTAAAGACTACAAATTAAGAATTGACACAGCGTAAACCCAACCATATTGACTGGTGATCCTAAGATCCTAGTTCAATGGGACAACTAAGTTGTGAAAATCCAGTAAGGCACTTAGGAGATAAACCCATTGCCTAGGATAAAGAAGTGCAACCTGCAAGTTGTAGCAAAGGTTTAGCTGGACTTTTAATGATTCATATACTGTCTAAATGAAGTGGAGTATAGCAGGATACTCTTAAATAGGAAGTCACCTATGTAAGTGTAAGGTGTAGGCCGCCTCAACATTGAGTAAAATGTAAACACTTATGAATCGAAGAAGGAGTTTCGTGGCTAAAATGGACCCAACAGTGAAAACTGAAGCTATTGAAAGTTTATCGCGTGTATATTGTTGTCTGGGTTTACACGAATGGCTGACCAATTCAAGATATCATGTTCATTGGGTAGCGTAGTAAATCCGATGATATCTCACTGAGAAAAGGTCAAAGCGAAAAGTTACCTCTTTTGATGTGATCAATTCTCGTCTGACCTCTTGAGATCATGCATTCCATTAATTTCATTCTTGTGGGGGATTGTTGGATTATAGGTTTATGAAAAGTGTGTTGAATATGACTTTTGCATACGAAATTCGAAGAACGGAAATATCCATGATACGAAATATTATTGGATAATATTAATCTGCATTTTGATTAGATGAGATTAGCATTTTAAATTTCTCAAATTGAACTTGTAACGAATGAGAAATTAAGTGTTAAAATGGGGTGTTTGAAGTGGGATATCCTACATAGGAAATAGATCAAAGTTTTAATTGTTTGAGTAAGGGTTGGGGTCATCTCATCTTTGTGGGTTTTGTGAGAGGAGAGGACCTAGCCATGGTCCAGTTCACCACACACGCGCTCACGCCGTCGCCTCCGTCCGTCCCCCAGCCCTGATCGGACTGGACCGAACTGAACCGGCACCGGGTTTGGTTCAGATATGGGTCGTGGGTCTGGGATTGGGCTTGGCCTTGGGCTTGCAAGATATTAGTTTTTTGGACAAAACTTAATTCCACAAAAAATGATCCATTAAGAATTTATCCAACACACTGAAAATCTGATCCATTAAATTGAGATTGAACAAATGCTGGCCACGTGTGTTCCTTTTTGAATTAGTCTTCTAGAAGGTCTAACGTTCGAACATGAGGGTTTTAATTTCGAAACATTGACCATGTTTAATGCTGAGTCAGAAACGCTTTTGCCGTGTTAACAATAGAATACGTTTTTGCTCAACGTTCGAATGTGGCTTGGCTAACGTTTGAATGTTGGCAGTAGTAACAGATTTCTAATTTAATTCTCGTATTTACTTGGTCGGATTTTCAAGCCTATAAATAGGCCCCATCCAACTGAATGGAAATCACACCAAAAGCAATTCAGCTTTTCATTCCTCTCATCCTCTCTCTCAAAAGTTCTAAGTAGTGCAAGTTCGTTCGGTTCTAGTATCTGAAGTGGTTTCGAATTTAGAACGTATATCGTTGTATCTTGGAACGTTTGTTGCAATAATCCGTACCACCTAGGCGGGCAATTTAGCATTAAGGATAGAGCGTTTTCCCTCGCCTCGATATAATCATCTGTTCGATTGTTAGCATTTGATACTTTGGTGAAGTTTTGTCCAACAAGTCCCTTGTTGGAACTAATTTTCCTTTGACCCAAAAGTTTCAATAAGGCTTCTGTTGTGTCCTTAGACGGATCTTATTTACTATTCGGCCCTAATTCTAATAAATTAACTTGTGGCCTCGCCCTAATATTCTAACTTAATTGCCCTCATCCGAAACAAATACATCACTTGAGCGTAAATCATTAGACGGAAAAATACTTTTAGTAAAGTATTGATATTTAAATAGTGGGTCGTTACATATGAATGACAGTGACACTAAATATGACAAAAATAAAATAAATTAATAAACAAAACACTCACACTAGAGAGAGAGGTGCCACATATATGCAACTAATCCTTTATTCAATCCCGTGAGTCCAAATCCATTTAAAGATGTTGACATGATAGCCAAGTGAACCTAAGGATGAATACCAATATCATATACGTGCAGATATGTTTATCCAAATATAACTACTATATGCATTCATTTTGATTACAGTAAATGGAATATGTATTATATACAAGATCACATGTTTTGTTTACTTATACAAAATATAAATTATTTCAGTCAAGTATCGGATTATAGCAGCATTTGACTAGCAATTTTATATTCTAACTCATCAAATTTAGTATTTCTCGTAATCCCATTCCTAAGTAGACCTCATTAATTTATTGAAACCGACAAACCATTAAAGTTTATATTATCAATAAATAGTGGACATATAAGAACACTTTTTGGGAAAGAGATATTAGCATATAGTAATACAAGCAATACGTCTAAAACCACTATTAGTTCTTCAAGGATACTAATTGGGAAGTAACTCATTCGCATTAGCTCTCAGGAAGTGAAGTAAATTCCTAAACTTGTTTCCCTAACTTAACTATATAAATTGCCATATATTTTATAAATGGTGACTTGGTCTTAGAACTACTGGTCCAAATTGGTTCCTCAATCAATCTCTGCATAATTAGAACAAACAAGTAATAGAAACTAATTAACAAATTAACGAAGGGCTAAATAATGAATTACGTATGAATTAATGCACTAAACATTAAGACACAGCGCATAGTTAGCAAAATAATTAAGAAATGGATAACAACTCACTTTACTATTAATTAAAGAGAAAAATACAATTTTAGTCCGATAACTCATGCCAAAAACAATTTTAGTCCGAAACCTTTTAAAATGACTAAAATAGTCCCATAACTCAATTTAACTTCACAAAACTAGTCACATCGCTAATTATGAATGGAAAAGACAAGTTTGACCATTAAATCTGACCCTTCACATTTGACCAAATTGTAGCTGAACTTATTTTGGAGGGAATGAAAAGAGTGGAGTTGGTTTTTGGAGGGAAAAGCACAACTTCCTTTCATATATATATATATATATGAAAGTGAATTATCCCAATTACCCATCATTGAGGGGTGTGAGTGTAATTATCTCAATTAAATATTGACTAAAGTAAATAAAAGTGAATTAGTCAAACTTTCAGAATGTCCTCATTATACTCAAGGTTCACCATCAATGACTTCTAATCTGGTGTTACCTACTTAATTAACAATTAACTTAAAGAAAGAAAAGGAATTAATGAACGATGTACTTAACTGACAATTAACTTAAAGAAAGAAAGGAAAAGAAAAGGAGGAGAGAAGATGGGTGAGAAAATGAATTAGGTGGCTCTTTCTAAGAGAATTGGATGGAAACGTGTCTCTCTACTCTCGATCCGACCAGTGCTTACTTTTTATTTTCAGAAATTACAAGTTGATCCTCGTACCTTTTTAGTCTTCAATTCCACCCCTGAACCTTATGTGATTTACAATTAAGTACTTAAATCATAAAATTAATCCAATCCTTGAATATTGAATCATCTTCAATTGCAGCCCATATTACTGTAATGATGGTCCTCAATAATTCAATATCTTGGGACTTGAGTGTAGGTGTACTCTACTTATATGAATACGACTCTAACTTAGGTTTACTCAACTCTTCGAATCAAAATTAATACAAGTGTAGATAATCAAATATACCTCTTAAAAATGCGGGGCGTCACGTCCTCCCCTTCGAAGAATTCGGTCTCCAAATTCTCACTAGTTTGTTGGAGAGTTTCACAACTCTCTTTATATATAACTTGACGGAGTAATTACTCCTTAACATCAGAGATGAAGTTTCTGTCGTCTAACTGAAGCTAATATTCATGGGTCCACAATGAATTTAAAAGTCAGCAAGTGTATAGAAAAGAAAGGAAGAAAATAAGGCGAGAGTTTTACGTGGTTCAGTCATAAGACCTACGTCCACGGGAATGTTTTTGTGTTTTTTTTGTTGTATCTTTTCCACTGTACATCATTACATATATAAAGGGAATAAAAGAGGCTAAATATGGCAGGGAACATAATCTCTACAAATTAGCTACAAATCAGAAAAAAAAGGAAATAAATCAGGAGGAAATCAAGAAGAATATTTCCTCCTTAATTCTAGCAATTTCCAACACTCCCCCTCAAGTTGGATCATAGATGTTAATCATGTCCAACTTGCTAATGAGATCTTCAAAGCTTTGTCGGGGTAGTCCTTTGGTAAAGATGTCAGCCGTTTGATCTTTTGTAGGAACATATGTCATACAAATTATCCCATCCTCAATCTTCTCTTTGATAAAGTGTCTATCCACTTCGATGTGTTTGGTCCTATCATGTTGGACCGGATTAAGAGAAATCCTGATCGCTGCCTTGTTATCACAGTATAGTTTGATAGGCAAGTGAACAATAACATGTACTTCTTCCAAAAGTTTCTTCAACCACAATCCCTCACAAATTCCTTGTGCTAAAGCTCTGAACTCAGCTTCAGCACTACTCCGAGCTACCACATTCTGTTTCTTGCTTCTCCATGTGACTAGATTACCCCATACGAAAGTGCAGTATCCAGTAGTAGATTTTCTATCATCAACTGACCCCGCCCAATCTGCATCTGTAAAGATCTCAATTTCTCTTCTTTCGTATTTCTTAAAGAATAGCCCCTTCCCTGGAGAACCCTTAAGATATCTGAGGATCTTGTAAACAGCTTCTAAGTGGACCTCCTTTGGTGATTGCATGTGCTGGCTTGCTACACTCACGGCGAAGGTAATGTCGGGTCTAGTGTGTGATAGATAAATCAGTTTTCCTACTAATCGCTGGTATCTCTCCTTATCTACATCCTTTCCATCATTAGTAGGTCGTTTTCCCGCTTCAATTGGAGTGTCACTTGGTTTGCATCCCAACATCCCTGTTTCGTTTAAAAGATCAATAACATATTTTCGCTGGGAAACACTGATGCCTTTGCTTGATCTAGCAATTTCCATGCCCAAGAAATACTTCATTTGACCTAAATCTTTTACCTCAAATTCAGCAGCTAGGACCCCTTTTAGCCTTTCGATCTCAGATGTATCGTCTCCTGTTAAGATAATGTCGTCCACATATACAATTAAGAGAGTCCTTCTTCGTTCTCCAGATTTCTTGAAAAACATTGTATGATCAGATTGCCCTTGCTGATATCCTTGGCCTTTTATCACCCTAGCAAATCTGTCAAACCAAGCTCTCGGGGATTGTTTTAGACCGTATAAAGATTTTTTGAGCTTGCACACTTTATTTTCTTCACTTGTTTTACGAAAACCTGGAGGGAAGGTCATGTAAACCTCTTCTTCTAACTCACCGTTGAGAAAGGCGTTTTTGATGTCAAACTGATGAAGTGGCCAGTCTAAGTTCACAACTAAAGATAGAAGGACCCGAACAGTGTTTAGCTTTGCCACCGGTGCAAATGTCTCTGTGTAGTCGATGCCGTAGGTTTGTGTAAACCCTTTTGCCACAAGGCGGGCTTTATATCGTTCAACTATCCCATCAGCTCTGTACTTCACTGTAAATACCCATTTGCAGCCAACGGTTCTCTTCCCATAGGGTAACTTCGTCACATCCCACGTTTCGTTCTTTTCCAAAGCCCTCATTTCTTCCATAACTGTTGCTTTCCACTCAGGAATTTCAAGAGCTTCTTGAATATTTCTCGGGATTTGGATCCTGTCAAGATTAGAGGTGAAAGCACGATATCTAGTAGACAAGTTACTGTATGAGACAAATTTTGAAATAGGATGTAACGTGCAAGAACGAGATTGTTTCCTGAGAGCAATAGGTAAATCTAGATCACAAGGTTCAGAGTCGATCACCTGAGTATTTTCAGAGTTATTTGAGTCTATCACCGGTTCTGACTCTTGTTGTGCCGTGGGTGTGAGGTTCTCTGGTAACCTTGGTCTCCTGGAATATACCAATATTTCTTTACCCTTTTGATTTCCCGTATCTCCCCCTAAATTCAAGTTTGGTAAAAGTGCAGATGACTCAGTGGTGGTAATTTGTGGTGGTGACCCAGAAATGAGAAACTCAAACTCCAAAGAACGAGCTTCATTGGAAATCTCCCCCTGATGCGAGGTCTTTTGGAAGTATGGTGTTGTCTCGAAGAAGGTAACATCAAGACTGACATACACCTTGCGAGTGATGGGGTCATAGCACTTGTATCCTTTTTGAGTGGGTGAATAACCAAGGAACACGCATTTAACAGCCCTAGGGTCAAGTTTTGTGCGATGATGGGCATGAACAAAGGCTGTGCACCCGAAAATTTTTAGCGGAAGAATGGAGTATAGGCGGGAGGTAGGGAAGGAGTCTTGTAACTTTTGCAAAGGTGTGGCAAAAGATAAGACCCGGTTTGGCATTCTATTAATGAGGTATGTTGCAGTTAAAATAGCATCTCCCCAAAAATGTTTGGGCATATGAGTGGTAAAAAGCAAGGCACGAGCAACGTCCAGGATATGTCTGTTTTTTCTTTCTGCAATCCCGTTTTGTTGAGGAGTATCAACACACGAGCTTTGATGAATAATGCCATGTTCGTGGAGATACGCACTTAACATGTGATTGAAATATTCAGTGCCATTATCAGTACGAAGAATTTGAATCTTTGTGTTAAACTGAGTTTGAATCATACGATGGAAGTTAACAAATATGGAGCGAATTTCAGTTTTATCACGTAACAAGTAAACCCAACAAATACGAGTATGGTCATCAATAAAGGTAACAAACCATTTTGCATGAGTTCTGTTGGGAGTTCGTGATGGACCCCAAACATCACTATGAATCATAGAAAAAGGTAGAGATGGTTTATACGTTGATTTAGGAAAAGAGGTGCGATGGTGTTTAGCAAGCTCACAGACTTCACACTGAAAATCAAATTGTTTTTTATTCGAGCAAATAAAAGGAAACAATCGTTTTAAGTACTCAAAGTTGGGATGACCCATTCTAGAATGCCATAACATAAGTTCACTACACTCAGCAACGGAACCAGAAATAACGTTGTGACAATGGTCACTTACACTAGCCCCCTCAAAATAGTAGAGTCCCTCACACTCCTTAGCACTGCCAATCGTCTTCCCCGATGATAGATCCTGAAAAACACAATGAGAGGAGAGAAATTTAGCAGAGCAGTTTGAGTGTTTAGTCAATTGACTAATGGAATGGACAACAGGTTACAAGATAATTTGGGAACGTGAAGAATAGAATCAAGGGTAATTGAATTAGAAATACGTATACTCCCTTTTCCTGCTACCGACGAAAGTGATCCATCTGCAATTTTAACTTTTAAATTGCCAGCACAAGGTGAGTAAGTGGTAAACAAATGATAGTCATCAGTCATATGATCTGACGCACCAGAATCAATAATCCACGGAGAATTAACTCGAGATTTCGTATTAAGTGCTTTTAAGAAATTACCTCTTTGAGCTAATGACACAGAAGGAGTATCAGAGGACTGACCCGATGCCTGAAAGGTAGAAAATAATGCATATAGCTTCTCTAACTGTTCTGGATTAAAGCCTCCACTTGATGGTGTATTTTTCCCCCCCTGATTCTTCTCACTTTGATTAGAAGTAGCTTGATACCCGCGATTCTTATTTTGCCTAGGTTTCCAGTCAACCGGTTTTCCATAAATCTCCCAACAAATATCTATTGTATGGCCTGTTTTATTACATTTTTCACACCAAGGTCGCTCTTTTTGCTGTTTTAGGCTTGACCCACTTTGAAAATTTGGCCCATTCTGCACATTTGAACTTATCTGAAAATTTGGCCTACTTTGACTATTTGACCGGTTTGACCCACCTTGAAACCTGCTATTAATTGGACCGTGTGAAGCTAGGGCAGAAATCTCCTTCTCAGCGATTTGCCCATCTCTGTCCGAGAGCATCACCAGTCGCCTCACTTCTTCACGCCTGATTTCAGCAAAGACTTCTTGAATTGTTGGAAGCGGGTGGCGACCGAGAATCCGCCCGCGTACGTCGTCAAGGTCGCGGTGGAGCCCGGCCAAAAATTCAAAGACCCGTTCGTTCTCCACCCGTTTTTTGTATCGCGAACTGTCGTTCGGGCACTCCCATTCCTCTTCCTGACTTAAATCGAGCTCCTGCCATAGCGCCATCATCTCCATGTAGTATTCGGTGACTGTTTTTGCTCCCTGTTTCATCTGCCATAAACGGGTTTTGATTTCGAAAATTTGTGAAGCATTTTCAGCGTCCGAATATGTTTCTCGGACAGCATCCCATACGTCTTTCGCCGTAGGAAGGAAGAGGTAGGTTTTTCCAATGGTGGGCATCATGGAATTGACAAGCCATGCCGTGACCATGGAGTTTTCAGACCTCCATTTTTTCAGCGAAGTGGTGTCGGTGGAAGAAGGTTTCTTTGTTTCTCCGGTGAGGTAACCCAATTTACCTTTTCCATCAACTATGAGTTTAATGGATTGAGCCCATTCCCGGTAGTTTCTCCCATTCAATTTTTCTACTGTGAGTTGAAAAGAGTTGTCAAATCCGGTTGAACCGGAGATAGGTTCCGACTTATCATTAATTTCAGAGGCAGTGGAGGTGATTCCTGCCATTGAAAGGTGGGAATTTTTTTTTTTTTTTTTTTTTAAACCTGCTCTGGTACCATATAGAAAAGAAAGGAAGAAAATAAGGCGAGAGTTTTGCGTGGTTCAGTCATAAGACCTACGTCCACGGGAATGTTTTTGTG
This sequence comes from Buddleja alternifolia, assembly GCA_019426215.1. NCBI lineage: Eukaryota > Viridiplantae > Streptophyta > Magnoliopsida > Lamiales > Scrophulariaceae > Buddleja > Buddleja alternifolia. Next base: position 32,801 of record WHWC01000137.1, on the reverse strand, counting down.
TTTTTTTTGTTGTATCTTTTCCACTGTACATCATTACATATATAAAGGGAATAAAAGAGGCTAAATATGGCAGGGAACATAATCTCTACAAATTAGCTACAAATCAGAAAAAAAAGGAAATAAATCAGGAGGAAATCAAGAAGAATATTTCCTCCTTAATTCTAGCAATTTCCAACAAAGTGCAACAAAAGTTTTACAATCTTAATAAAGGCTAATCAAGAGGAATGAGTTCCAGTAAAATGAATGGTAAAAGAATAAACATATTAAAGATTCAAATCAGATTTTCAAGGGGCTTACAAGTTACAAGTAGTGAAATGGCGAACGCGTAGGAAAATACAAATGATAATTTTTACCGACACTACAAGAAAATTGAGTATTGACAATACAAATATATGTCATGCCTTAAAACCGTGGGCTATAATAGTCTCAACTCATGGCTAACTTTGCCATGGTAGATATTTCATATAGCCATACTAAAGTTAGCCGTGGTGAAAAAAAAATGCTAGCTATTTTAAGCTTTAACTAGTCGTGGTGGAAGAAATGTTAACCTGACAATTTTTTACAATGGCTAAAAGTCATGGTCTTTACAATCAAGAAAATATTGACCATGTCTATTAGTCATGGTAAATGTTTTGGCCATGCTTGCAAATACTATGGCCAAAGCCGTAGCAAAGTCGTGGTTAATTGGTTTTAACTATGGCAAAGAGACTTTTCACCATGACATATTGACATAGGCAATAATCATTTTTTTTGTATTGCGTGATGGGTTTGTGGAGACTGATTGATACAAAAGATTGTGAAAAGTCAATAAAGTAAATAAATAAGCCAAAAAAAGGTCTCGGGGCTGTCAAAGCGGGTTTGACCAAGTCAACTGCGTGGTCAATGCGGGTTTGACCACGTGAATAGTGACTTGGAGCAAGGAATTGTTATTTCCTAAGTGGTTTTGGTTTGGATTTGGTAATTGGCTTGTATTAGGAGTGTTTTTCTAATTACCTAATAATAGGATTGTGTTTCCTATTTAGATTAAGTTTTAATTTTCCTTATGTGTCAAGACTCTTCACTTATAAGATAGGGGCTTGTAACCATTGTATTTGGTTGATTCACTCATTGAGAAAAAAAGATGTAGTCTAAGTTGGCTTGTGGATATAGGCAAGTTTGTCGAACCACGTTAAAATTCTCATGTTGTTTATCTTCATGTTTAGGCTTAGAATTTCTTGTTTATTCTTCGTAATGCCTACCATCCCTAACAACCGGTATCAGAGCCATAGGTTGTAGATTTACAAGAGCTCCTAAATCAAAGGTCTATGGGGAAGCGTTTTTGATTAAACGCGAATTTCATCATGGGAACGATGGTAGGAGATGGAAGAATAATCAAGCTCGACAATTTCGTTGCAGAGAAGCACGAATTGAGGTCGTGGTGAAGCCAGAGAAGATGACAGAGGAGGATGTGATCGGGTAGGTCGCCAACCAAAGAACAGTAATCCCATTGAACGTTAACGAGAAAATATTGGAAAATCGTGGTGCCAGCAGATAGGCAGATTTGCAGCAGTAGAGGCAAGTTTGTGTTTCTAGGTGGGTAGACATGAAGCCAGTAGGAGCAATTGCAGAGCTGGAGGCAGATCCGTCGAGCCAGAGGTTAAGTGGGCAGACTCGCATTGCCGAGAGGGTGGAAGAACGATCAAGCCGAGGATCGAGGGGTAGCATTACGGTGCTAAGAAAGCAAATCCACGTAGCCAGAGACGAGATGGCAGAAGACGTGTAAGCTGAGAGCTGGGGGCAGTGTTGTGGAGGCTTGACCACGTAGAAAGAAACCATGTAGGCAGGAAGCGGCGCCAGGAGGGGTTGAACGTGGAGCCAGAAGTCATGATGGCGGGGATGCGAAGCCAGAGTTTTTTTTGTTTTTTTGGCAGATGGATCGGACATAGCTTGTGCAGTGGGACCATTAAGCAGATATGTGAGAGATCCTAGTAGCTATTGAAAAACCAAAGTATTGGCAGATGGATCAAACATAGCTCATGCAGCAGGTAGGTTGCAAATATGTGGGAAGATCCAAGATAGCCAATGGAAAGTCCTTGGTGTAAGGATGTCGCAAGACTGGTTGACCTGGCCAAAAAGTCCTTGGTGTAAAGATGTAAGTAAGACGGGTTGACCAAGGCGGGTTGTTCTCCAGTGAGGAGAATGGTGCCACTCTAGACGATCGAAGTCTATGGAGGAGCACGAGATAGTGTTTCGGGACTATTTGGGATCAGACTCCAAGTTGGAGATTGATGGGTTTGTGGAGACCGATTAATACAAAAGATTGTGAAAAGTCAATAAAGTAAAGAAATAAGCCAAAAAAAGGGTCGCGGGGCTGTCAAAGCGGGTTTGACCGAGTCAACGGCATGGTCAATGCGGGTTTGACAGCGTGAATAGTGACTTGGAGCAAGGAATTGTTAATTCCTAAGTGGTTTTGGTTTGGTATTAGGAGTGTTTTCCAAATTACCTAGTAATAGAATAGTGTTTCCTATTTAGATTAGGTTTTAATTTTTCTTGTGTGTCAAGACTCTTCACTTATAAATAGGGGCTTGTAGCCATTGTATTTTGTTGATTCACTCATTGAGAAATAAAGATGTAGTATAGGTTGTCTTGTGGATGTAGGCAAGTTTGCCGAACCACGTTAAAATTCTCGTGTTGTTTATCTTCATATTTAGGCTTAGAATTTCTTGTTTTTTGTTTATTCTTCGTGCTCTGATGCCTACCATCCGTAAGAGTGCGCGCGAGAGTTTTACTAATAACTATCCCCACGTTCAGTTGCTTAGTTAGACGATATGTACGTCTATGCAAGAAATATAAGTCCAGGTAGAGAATCGAGTTGAAGTGATTCCTTTGACGAATAATCACAAGATATTTGAATAAGTCAACTATCGAGGTAGCTTCGGATTGAAGGAAAAGCAGTCAATTTAGAACAAGTGTTTCAAGAATAAAACAAGCTTAGCTTCAAATGGATTTATGAATATAATTTGTAAGTCACCAACCAAAGGAGGAATAAGTTTCTGAAAAACTAACTGATAATGGAAAAAGGTACTCATGTTATCAGATGCCACTTCAAATAGTTAAGAATACATGAGAATCAATTTGATCGAAGGAATCATTTGTTGTAATCTAAAAATGATAGATTGATAGAAGGAAAGATTGGTGAAGAATTTCGTTCAATAACAACTAAGTACTTCAAATAATCAGAATTAGCTAGGTCAAGTACTTAAAGTCAAGAACTTCTCAATGGTAAGATATTTAAATTCAATTAGATGACAGTAGAATACGATTGCTTAATAACAATCCGTATAATAACTTTGAGCTTAAATGCTCTAAATGATGGTTCTCAACGTCATTTGGAAGAACAAAGATACAATAGAAGGAGATGATAAAATGGCATTCTCAATCACGATAAATTTATTATGGTCAAGGGGAAGTATAAGTCAAGATAATTTGAAATATACTAAATGAGATTAAAAACAATATGTTCGGCTGTTCGCTTCGAAAGGTAGATTTTGCGTTGTTTTTAATAGAGACTATGATAAAGGATAAGATAGAACTCAGTTACTCTAAGAAATCAGATAAAAGAATTAATATGTATTAGGAAGAATAGTGGTCCAATTTTAATTGTTCTTACGAACGGAAAAGTAAAAATGATTAGATGAAAAAAGACTAAGAAAGATGAACTCAAAATGGTTAATAAATACAATCTCAATGTATCATAAGAGACAAATGGTGAATTGAATCTCATGGGAAAAAATTGAAGTAAAATTCCAAAGTAAAGTTTGGCTATCGAGAGGAGCTTGCGAATTGGTAATGAAGTGGGTCGAAATAGGCTCTTGGGCCAAGCTGGTAACCCATCATGATTAAGGGCCCAAGCCCAACAACATAACGGACTCGGACTCCTTTAGAATACATTATAGTCAGGTCCGCCCCTCCGGAGGTTCGCCCTATCCCGACCTGTCCAGATACAGCATTTTATATAAGGCAAGTCTGGAGACAAGGATCAGACAAGGATCAATCAGGGGATGAACTTACCATATCCGGACCTACGGAGATCACTCTAACCGACCTGCCAATTATACAATAAAAGAGATGGCTCAAGATAGAAGGCTTAGGATTTATTCTACTTTCCATTGTACATTTAGGAATAGTTGACTTACCTTACCAGTCACCCCCTTATAAACATGTATATATATCAACTCCAAACACCAATAAAGGATCGACTCTTTTTACCCCGTGGACGTAGGTCATATTATTGGCCAAACCACGCAAATATCTCGTGTTCTTTACTTATAATTCATGCTTTATATCATATCTTTCATATCATATATCGCATATTATTATTGGTGTGCTTCCAACACACATCAATTAGCCCCGTCTGTGGGAAATTTTGAGCAAAATAGGATGTGAGGTAAATCTATTTTTCGCAAAAAAAATTTCCTTTACCGTTAACATCTTGAAATGGCAGCGGGAGATATGTTAATGATGGAGAATCTGATCGAAAATGGCTGAAATGGGAAGAAGACGATGTTTTCCCCATCTGGGGTTGAGCAGGCCACACCTGCAACTCCGGCCAACCTGGTGAGACGATTGGAGGATGACCTTCAAAACCAAGTAGGAGACAACACTCCAGGAAAGCAAACAAGCGGAAAGGATGCCTCTCCTCAAAGTGTACTCGATCTGGAGCAATTCATGGGAAGAATTGAAGGTGTCATTGACAAAGTTGTCAATAAGGTAGTAAGTTCTAAACTTTCAGGCATGCCAGATCTGATGTAGAAGGATGATGTGACTCCACCCATCCCGAGGGGTACACCCAACGTAGGAAACGCGGAGATGGGGGGGTAATGGTAACGTTATCCCCGATGGCAATTCAGGCAAGCGGGTGGAATGACCTAAAGACCTAAAACAAGGCGGAGGAAAGGATGACAACGTGCCTCCAAAAAAGTACTTAGCGCCAGCGGGATGCTACATGTGCCGCCTAGACCTCGTAGAGGAAGATCTGGAAGGTTGGGTCCCCCTACCTAATCCCCATAAAGAACAACCACAGGATGAAAAGTCACATCTCCAGATACAACACTCACGTAATGACATACCTGGGAAGGAGGACCTGCAAAAGCGACAAGCACGAGTCCGTACAAGATATGACAAGGATCTCGAGGATAATGCTAGTAGTTACATATCGGCCCGAACTGGATGGGCAGATCAGGGCATGAAAGAGAAGGCAAAGGCACGACTTGAGAAAATGGAGGAAATAACAAAACGAATGGAAGACCTAGAGCGTAAGACGATAGGAGGCCGGACCTCTACAGATCGAGGCATTCCATTTACATATTTCATTGCAAACGAGGAACTCCCACGGGATTTCAGGGTCCAATCCATTTCACTTTATGATGGAACCACAGATCCAGAAGACCATCTATATACATTTCGCAATTATGCTCTGTTACACAGGTACTCCGATGCCATCAAATATAGGGTGTTCTTGTGTACCTTAACCAAATCAGCGCAACATTGGTTCAACCAACTCCCGGCTAGATCCATTGGATCTTTCTCGGAGTTTAGCTCGAAGTTTTTGCACCAATTCTCCAGCAGCAAGCGGCACGAGAAAACTCCTTTAAGCTTATTCAACATGAAACAAAGAGATGACGAAACCCTACGTACGTATGTCAAACGTTTCAACACGGCAGCACTCGAGACGCCAGCGGCAATATCGGATTTGAAGGCAAGTGCATTTATGATGGGCCTGAAGGAGGGCGACCAATTCAAATCATTGACCAAAAGGCCCGCCCTGAGCTTTGATGATTTACTAACCCGAGCTGAAAAATACGTCATCCTGGAAGACGCCCACATGATGAGGAGAGCCGAGCAAAAAAGAGAAAAGCAAGACGATGGCAATAAAAAAGATCTCAAAAAGACAAAAGAAGTGGATGGATCCCCAACACAATTCGGGTGGCACCACCCGCTCTGAGTGTGCCCAGATCCAGACGCATACCTATGAGGGAAAATTGGAGCGACTATTTGATGGCTGTGGAGGTCAAGAACCTGATCTAATGGCCCGAAGGTGCAGACCAGGAACCCAAAAACCCTCCCAGTGCACTTTTCTGCAGGTACCACCGCGAGTACAGTCATGATACGGATGAATGTCTGCAATTGATCGATAAAATCCAGCAATTAGCAAACATGGGTTACTTGAAGGAATATGTGATAGACAACCGCAACACAAGCAACGCGGACCCAACACGAGGGGGTCATACCTGGAGAGGTCGGGGTAGAGGATGGCGAGGTGGAAGGGCCGGACCTGGAGAGGTCGAAGAGGTTGCACCCAGAGAGGTCGACAACCACAACCGAGCAACCATTCATATTATATCGGGAGGCCTAGCAACAGGCGAATCAAAGCGGAACCTAAAATAGCAAGTGAGAGCTATAGGAACCCAACCAGTGCTCTTTATGAATGTCAGCCAGACCAGACCTAGGAAGGAAATACAGTTCGGACCTGAAGACGCCCAAGCCATACAGACAACTCACTTCGACGCATTGGTAATAATTGCTATCATAGCAAACTATGATGTACAAAGAATCTTTGTTGACACCGGTAACTCGGTAGACATCCTCTTCTACCAAGCATTCGAGCAAATGAATCTGGGAATTAGCAAATTGGAGGCCGTGCGCACTGCATTGTTTGGATTCTCAGGGGAAGCGGTGAGACCTATGGGTATTGTTTCATTACCCCTCTCCTTAGGCGAAGGATCTAACAAAGTGACAAAGCTGACCAATTCTTGGTCGTGGACACTCCCTCGGCCTACAATGTCATACTAGGTAGACCGGCACTAGTTCTATTTGAGGTAGTAGTCTCAATACCGCATATGAAGATCAAATTCCCAGCACTCAACGGAGTAGGGGAGGTATCTGGCAACCAGCACCAATCTAAGAAATGTTACCTGGCCTCTATCAAACAAGGAGAGAAACCCAATGAAGAAAAGACGTAGAAGCACGAACCTATGGCGGTAGAAGATAAAGAGAGCGCTAAGAAAATAGTACCATCGCATGTGGAGCCGGTAGATGAGCATAGAGCTCGTACCCGGAGACAAAGAGAAGATAATCAAGATAGGATCGCACTTGAGTCCCGACCTGAAAGAGGAACTGATAACCATGCTGAGGCAACACGCGAATGTCTTTTCCTGGTCCGCAAATGACTAGGTAGGAATTGCGCCAACAGGCATACAACATCACCTGAACGCAGATCCAAGTGCAAGACCGATCATTCAAAAGAAAAGACACATCGGCCCGGAGAAAGATGCCATCATCAAAGCTGAAATCGATAAACTACTCAAAGCTAAGCACATTGTAGAAATACAGTTCCCGGAATGGATATTCAATGTAGTATTAGTACTGAAGGCGGGGCAAAAGTAGAGAATGTGCATCGACTTTCGCGACCTGAACAATGCTTGTCCTAAGGATCATTATCCCCTGCCTAGGATCGACCAATTGGTAGATACTACAGCTGGGTACAAATTACTAAGCACTATGGATGCGCAGAGCGGGTATCATCAGATACCCTTGGCTGAGGAAGACCAAAGGAAGGTCAGCTTCATCACCTCCTTCGGCACCTTCTGCTACATAGTCATGCCCTTCGGCTTAAAGAATGTCAGAGCCACATACCAAAGACCGGTGGACGTGATGTTCCAGGAGCAGAGGGGAAAAATTATTGAAGTATATGTAGACAAGATGGTAGTTAAAAGTCGCATCACCGATACCCATGTACAGGACCTACAAGAGACCTTTGAAACACTTCGAAGATATGGGATGAAGCTGAACCCGGCCAAATGTGCATATATAATCAAGGGAGGAAAGTTTCTAGGGTACATGGTAACAGAGAGAGGCATAGAGGCTAACCCCGCGAAGATCAAGGCTATCCAAGATATGGTAGAACCTAGGAATATGAACGAAGTACAAAGGTTAAATGGGAGAATCACAGCCTTAAGTCGTTTCATATCCAAATCCGCGGAGAAAAGAATACCATTTTTCAAGATCCTACGGAAATTTGATAACTTTAGCTAGACTACTGAATGCGAGCAAGCTTTCGAAGAACTCAAGACATACCTGAGTAAGGTGCCGCTATTAACCAAACCTGTGCAGGGCCAGCCCCTGGTAGTCTACAAAGTTGTGGCTGACCGAGCTGTTAGCACAGTCCTAGTTCAAGAAGAGGATAAGACGGAGAAGCTTGTATATTACGTCAGCAAAGTCCCCACAGACGTTGAGTCACAATACCCGGATGTGGAGAAAACTGCGTTGGTGCTGGCTGTCACCGCAAGGAGACTCAAGCCTTACTTCCTGACATACAACATTATCGTGAAAACCAGCCAAACACTTAAGACTGTGCTGAGAAAGGCTGGAGCATCAGGTTGACTCGTCAAATGCACTGTAGAGCTTAGGGAATTCGAGATAGAGTATACATCCTGAGCTACGGTTAAGGCCCAGTTCCTGGCAGACTTTGTCACAGAAATGACCCGACCTAAATAAGAGAAGGAAGAGGATGAAAAGGTGTGGTTCCTACATGTGGACGGATCATCCACGCAAAGTTGGAGTGGGGCAGGTGTAGTATTCACACACCTGAGGGAGATTAGCTGGAATATGCCATCAGATTCGAATTTAAAGCAAGCAACAACGAAGCGGAATACGAAGCATTCATCATGGGGTTTAAAATGGCAATCATGGGAGGAGCCAAGAGCTTGATAGTATACTCAGATTTACCACTGGTTACCAAACAAATCGAAGGAGCTTATGAAGCCAAGGAAGAGAGGATGGTGAAGTACTTGAAAACCATAGAGGCACTGCGAGGACACTTTCACAAATTAGAAATTCATCAAATACCCCGAGCTGAAAACACCAAAGCTAACTACCTGTCCAAGCTGGGTAGCTCAGTCGTTGACTGTCAAACCCAGAGTATTACCATTCAAGCTCTAACCAAACCTAGCACTGAGCAAGAAATCTTGCAGATAGAGAAAGGTGAAGATTGGAGAACGGAGATAATTCAGACAAAGGGAACACTACCTAAAGAAAGGAAGAAGCGACAACAGTTAGAGACCCGAGCTACCAGGTTCATCATGATGGATGATGTGCTATACAAGAAGTCATTCGTACATCCCCACCTAAGGTATACTTCGAAAGAAGATGGAGATTATATATTAAGAGAAATACATGAAGGAGATTGTGGCAGCCACATAGGTGGAGCAGCCCTAGCTGCGAAAACTGTAAGGGCTGGTTACTTTTGGCCGACCCTGAAGGAAGATGCAGCCAACCTGGTAAAAAAATGTGAGCAATGCCAGAAACATGCCGGTCTCATTCATCAGCGGGCGGAAGCAATGCGCTCCATGAGTGTCCCTTGTCCCTTTGCCAGGTGGAGGATGGACATTGTGGGCCCATTTCCCATAGCAAAGGGCCAAAAGAAGTTCTTACTGGTACTGGTCGATTGCTTCAGCAAATGGGTAGAAGCCGAAACCTTAGCCTGGATCACGGAAGCAAAGGTCATTCGTTTCTTTTGGAAAAACATTATCTACAGGTTCGGCATACCCAGGAAGATCATGGCCGATAACGGAAGACAATTCAGCGGGATCAAGCTAAGGAGGTGGTGCGAAGAGTTAGGAATTCAGCAGCGGTTCAATGCCGTTGCCCACCCTCAAACAAATGGCTAGGTCGAGGTAACCAGTAGAATAATAGTCCAAAGTCTAAAGACCAGGTATGTCCACTAACCATCTTGTAAAACACCTGCGCTTTCTTTCTTCACATTCTTGTCCTAGTCAATTTGTTTATTTCTACATCCCATTTTGTAATAAGTTCGCATGAATACCCAAACGTCGGTCATAAAGACTGGAGGGAGTGGGTGGAAATTGGGTAGAAGAATTATTACCAGTACTATGGTCGTATCGTACTACCCCAAAATCCACTACAGGTGAAAGCTCATTTGATTTAGTATATGGAGCGGAGGCCGTCATACCCACAGAGATCAGAGTGCAGTCCCATCGGGTAAGGTACTTTGAGCCAGATCAAAACGAAGAAAGGCTAAGGGAGGAGCTGGAGTTAATCGACGAAGTCAGAGATAAGGCATGTTTAAGGATCGAACAATACAAGCAGCGTATCGTGAAGGGTCAAGGAACAAAAGCGAAGGCCAGATCTGTCCAAGTGGGGGATCTAGTGGTGAAGAGGGCAGATGCAGTGTGAACGGTAAAGAAATTGGACCCTAACTGGGAGTGCCCATACAAGGTTACCAAGGTGTTAGCTTGAGGATCATATGAGCTGGAAGATGGGGAGGGCAAGCCACTTCTTCGCCCATGGAATATGCAAAACCTAAAGAAGTTTTACGTGTAACCGTGAGGGTTGCACTATTCCTTTTATTTCCATTTTTAATATCTTTTGTGTCCTTTCGTGTCATGTGAAGAACTCAAGTTTTCCTAATAAGCCTTTTTGGAAGTTGTGGTTGCTATGATTTTCAGGTGCGGCCTAGAGATTGTAAAGCCTTCTTTGCAGGGCCGTATGCAAAGCATCCATAATTTTGAGATTGAGTTATGCCTATATGTAAAATATGTATGATAAATTGTGAGGTAAAGGGTAGCTGGTGAAGTGGAGGTATCCGGAGGTTAGGATTGTACCATCTGGGTGGGGACCCGAATCTGTCTAGGTAGGGATAATTTACCTACAGATCAAACAGTCTCTAGGCCAGGGAGAAATAAGGAGGGGTAGGTCTTCGGGAACATCTATGGGCCTGCCTTAAGGAAGACCGGGGTTTGGAGCGACAAGGATGAAGGGGGAAAGGTACGGAGAATGTGGGACATAAGGAAAGATACCTTCGGTATGGGCTGGCCACCATAGCCCATTAAGGAATATTTTAGACAGAGGGAGGAAAAAGAAGATATAAGGCAGGAGGAAAATGCAAGTCCCCACAATTGCATAGTTGCGGTGCAAGTCCCCACGATTGTGCGCGCCTAGTGACGGGTGTTTGGGCCCGTGTGCAAGTCCCCGTGATTGCACGGAGGTGGTACAAGTCTGCACGATTGTACGCACCTGGAAAAGGGTGTTCGATTGTGATGCAAGTCCCTACGATTGCATAAGAGAAAGAGAATGAATGCAAGTCCCCATGATTACATAAGAGAAAGAATGTGAATGCAAGTCCCCATGATTGCACAGTGACAGTGCAAGTCCCCACGATTGTACGTGTCAAGAAGTTACTAAGAAATTGATGGAGGTAGTGATGCAAGTCCCCACGATTGCAAAAATTTGTGGACCACCTGACCCAGCTGGGGCTATAGCTCAGTGTAGATCTGGTAGGTACCACCTGAGAACTAATGCATTTTGTTTTGGCTTTCCTGTGAGGAATGTTAGATAAAAGGTCCAACCCAGATTCTCGGAGGACATGCTTGTGTTAACAAGAAGGAAGGTATGGTTGTAATATTCTCATAGAGGTGCCCATCGGTCGAGGTATGGTCGTGATAACTTAATTCGTTATTTGTCCTAGTGACTATATCGTGGTAATTTAATAGTAAGGTTAGATCATTCCTTAGTTGAATTTGTGTAAACAATTACTCTTAAGCTTTTCTTTTATAAGACATAGCAAGTACACCATATGCAAGATGGACATCACACTTCCCAAAACAATGTAAGTAAACATGTTCGTCATATAAAACAAAATATGCGCACCAAAATGTCAAAATGCAGGTAACAAAGCAAGAAGTACGAGTCTAACTTAGCATGCATAATAAAAAGATGTCAACAGCCCAAACCCGAGCAGGGACAGCAAAACGAGCAAGAATTTGTCCAAAGGCAACACAGGCCCATCAAAACAGCAAAAACAAAAAGGTGTTTTGAAATACTAAGGCTACATATGCCCGTCAAAAACCAAGTCTTAAAAAGGAAAGCATCAAATTTTTCAAGGCTTCACTGGGGGCAGCGTGGGCGTCAACTCCTGCACCACCTAGAACATTGGCCTCAGCTGGAGCCTTGGCACCACCTACCGGCAGATCGGGTGACTCGACAACTGGTTGATTTGCGGCTGGAGGAGGGGATGGATCTGAAGCAGCCATGGCATCAAGGAAAGCTGTGTCACAATTTAGGAAATCCGCAAAGACCCCTTCTGGAGGAAAGCCTTTCACCTTGAATTGAGCAACACATCCTTCGAAATCTTTGATAAAGAACTCGAAGATTTTGTCGTCAGTGAGGCGCTCGAATTCTTTAGAAGCCAAAAAGTCAGCCTTAAACTTGGCAACCAAGGCTTGGCCCTCTTCAGATGAAGGCAACTCGATGATCCAGGTCTTATGCGCCTTAAGTAGAGTACCCTTCATGGCAGCGTCATGAGCAATCTCCATGTCTGAAAGGGTTGCCTCCAAATCCACCTTCTCAGCAAGAAGCTTGTTAAAGTCCCTTTGAAGAGCTTTCAACTCCTTGTCCTTGCTGGAGCAATAACCCTGGACCTGGTGCGAGAAGCCGGGGGATCTAAAGTCTTGAGGGGCAGGTCGGGGATCATCTCCCGAATGGCTATGCTCGAGCTGCTGCGCTTTGGAGGACGTGTACTAGAGGGAGTCTCGATGGTCATGGGTCTTTTTCCAAGGACCTTCTCATGGTTAGTGCGCGACCTGGAAGAGGGGGCATCCTGGGGCGTCGACGGAGGAGGAGGAAGCAGAGCTAGTTCTTCTGAGGGAGGGCACTGCCTCCTACGGCTCACAAACTCCGGGGCACGAGCTAGATCCATTAGTTTTTTTGCATAACGCCCAAACAAAGCAAGGGTCAGCACAAGATGTGAAGAAGTAAAACAAGTCAAGCAAACACAAGGGGACAAGCTAAAACCAGAAGCACTACCTATGGTGACACCGCTCAGGTCAGCCCCCACGGGGCTATAACCAATGTTGTATAAAAGCCGACTGTCAACAAGTTTATTCATAAGGCGAGGAGAGAAATTCAAAAATTACACCACCTCATCCAACCTCTCCAAGAACGTTCGGCGAAAGTTCCATACCACACCCGGGAGCGGGGCAATATAGAAAAAATTATACTTCCATTGCTTGTCCCAAAGGTGACCAGAAAGGAAAATGGCAGGACCTCGGGAGGTTAGATAAAAAACCCCACTGTCAGCAACACTAGAACGAGGATAAAAGAGGGCACAATCCCGGGATAGCGAAGAAGAACGGCAAACCCATCCATCATCCGAATAGCATTAGGCGCAAATTGGTTCAAGGGGATGCCGTACCTATTGGCTACGGAAATAAAGAGAGGAGGAATAGGGAACCTAAGATCTGCTTTTAGTAGGGCCACATGAAAACAAGTATGCCGAGGAGGGGGACGATGGGCTCTATCCTGGGGAGAGGGATCTATTATCGAATAATCGTTAGGGACGCCATACATACAGCGGAGGTTTTTCAATTTTTGCAGGGTGAAGGAAGAGAGAGTCCCATTCCCATAATTAGGGTTTGGCTTCCCCCCCCCCCACCCCAATTCAAGGTCAGATGGGGGTACACCGTCACCCCCTAAAGAAACCCCAGCATGCCCAGCCCTAACACCCGAAGATGGAGGGACATTGGTGGTGTGTCGGTCGTCGGATTCGGTATCCGACGAGGATAATTCTACAAACTCTCTTCCCCCTAAAACAGGAGACCCACCATGCAAATCTCGCACATAAGAGGAAGTATCCCCCACCGAATCATGCTCTAACAAATTTTGGCAATCCTCTCGGTTTTGAGAATCCGAGCCTAAACTAATTGACATTTTTTGCAAAAAGAGGGGAAACAGGGACAACAAAAGCAAAGTTGCAGCAAACACAAAACAACAAACACACAACATAAGACAAACAAACAAGGAGAAGAGAGGAAGCGCAGTTCCTAGAGAAGGGGCGATGAACGCGGGACAAAACGGCTGGTAAGAGAAGATGGGAGAAGAATGGAGAAACTCTGATTTTAAACACAAAATGCACAAATGATAGAAGGAAATAAAATCTCAAGTTTTGGCAAGTTACTTTTTGAATTTTAATTTTCAAAAATAAACTGAAAATAAATAAGGAAAAAGAGGGCTTCAAATGAGCCATACACGTGTGCAAAGGTCAACGGTTGCCAGGGCATGAAGATGGCGGCCTTAACTGATAGAAACAATGAGTGGCACGATTTTTCAGGAAAAGCCTTCATAACTGCAAGTCTGGGGAAATGCAACCGTCGTGTCAGGTACAGGATATCACCCAGAAACACACCTGAGAACAAGATCCATACCTGAGAACAATCTCCACGCAAATTTTTCCTAAGCAGCTAGAGAATACACACAGCTCGGCCCAAAGATCTATCTTTTCTCAACTCGCGCAGAGCTTGACTACGTCAAACTGCGGAGTTGGAGGGGACTATTGATATGGGTCGAAATAGGCTCTTGGGCCAAGCTGGTAGCCCAACATGATTAAGGGCCCAAGCTCAACAGCATAACGGACTCGGACTCCGGAGGTTCACCCTATCCCGACCTGTCCAGATACAGCATTCTATATAAGGCAAGCCTGGAGACAAGGATCAGACAAGGATCAATCAGGGGATGCACTTACCATATCCAGACCTGCGGAGATAACTCTAACCGACCTGCCAATAATACCATAAAAGAGATGGCTCAAGATGGAAGGATTAGGATTTATTCTACTTTCTATTGTACATTTAGGAATAGTTGACTTACCTTATCAGTCACACCCTCATAAACATGTTTATATATCAAATCCAAACACCAATAAAGGATCGACTCTTTTTACCCCGTGGACGTAGGTCATATTAGCCGAACCACGTAAATATCCCGTGCTCTTTACTTATAATTCGTGCTTTATATCATATTTTCATATCATATATCGCATATTATCATTGGTGTGCTTACCACACACATCAGGTAAGAAAAGGATAGGCTTGAAAAGAAAGGACAACATAGAAGTTCCAACTCAAGGTGAATGGTAAACAACAACAAAGTGGACATCTACGTCATGTAGTTCATCAAACACTAAGCATGCCATCAAGAAAATCAAATACTCAAAATAAAAAATAT
This sequence comes from Buddleja alternifolia, assembly GCA_019426215.1. NCBI lineage: Eukaryota > Viridiplantae > Streptophyta > Magnoliopsida > Lamiales > Scrophulariaceae > Buddleja > Buddleja alternifolia. The sequence goes on along the minus strand of WHWC01000137.1, from coordinate 17,744 downwards.
AATAAGAAAAATAATCTCGCAAATCAAGATGATGCTTTTAGCCCTTACATGTCATTTTCAAAGCTAAAATCTTCAAAAAAGTGCAAAACTACGAAGTAGAACAAGTCCTGGAAGAAAAGATACCTTGGAATAGGTTAAAGATCTATTTATAGGGGTAACATCGGGTTTAGGAAAAACCCTCGCGCTACAACGAGCCGCGAGCACAATGGCTCGTTGCAGCGCGAGCTCACAGAGCTCACTTAGCCCGCGGCAGCGCGGGTTAACAGTAGCCATTGTGGGTTCACGTGCCCCATGCCGCAGGACTTGTTTCGCATCGTATTTTTGGTTGCTCTCGAAACTCTTGAATTCATCAAGAGCTCTCAATCTCGTCCAATTTCGCATCTTTTCTCACCAAAAGCTCCAAACATTCTACAAGCTAAAATTAAGACTTTAGTCAAACTTTTAACATTAAATATCGGATAAAAACATAAATATTAGACTAGATTGTTAGACACGTAAAGCATGAATCAAACACCCCCACACTTAGACATTTGCACGTCCTCGGGCATGAACTAAGAATAAATAAACTCCTCTCAAATTCATCAAAATGGAAATCAAATAACAAAGATAACTTAAGTCAAAAACCAAGTTATGCAAATTCATGGTTTTATTTGCCACAGGATGAAGTTGACTTCTTATTGGCCCATTTTGAAAGTTTTATACAATCATTTATCAAGGAACAAATAATGGGGTAAGTTCATAGTGTGGACATTTAACTAGAGATCCAATTAATCATTTATTTAATTTGGCAGAGATCTAATTTTTATTTAAAGTAAGTAATGGGGGTTTGTGTATTTTCTTAGCCCACCTTTTAAAACTTTACATATGCATTAGATGACATGATCATCCATATTTACATAGTCTTACCGATGAAGCACAATTTGTTTTACTTATGATAGACAAGATTTGCACTTTCCTGTTGTTGGGGACAAATCAAGACTTCCGCAGTCTATACAATCTACAATATCTTCAGTTGAGGAGTCTGCTAAGTCCAATAGAGGAATGTATTTTCTGATGATGATGAACTATGGCGGACGATACGAGATTACAGAAGCAAGCAAAGTCGAACATGGAATTTTATGAGCAAAAGAAATCAATAAAAGCGTGTTTGGGCAACAAATGCTGACAAATTTTACCAAGCGTCTGAATCCTGATTTACTCATAAGAACCGGTGGTGAACCTCTTATGGAAAATGGCATATGTTGAATTCTACTTTTCCAGCAAATTGTTTGCTGATTTTGAAGAGGCTGTTCTTGTAGAGGCCCTCAGTAAGTTTCAAAGGAGGCAGCGACGTTTTGGTGGACACAACAAATTGGATTAGATTGCGTCTATGTTTATGGGGGCGTGTCGATAAATAAGCTTGGTTAATCTTGAAAATTCTTAGGTACAATTTGTACACCGTGCACCAAATGGTGTAGATTAATCTCACATCAGTAAGTAGTGTATGACATTGCTGAGGTGGCAAAATCCACAACATTTGAATTCCGGGATGGGGTGTACCTTGGAATTTTTTAGTCATTTCCATCTTCTTTATTATATAATAAAGTACTTTCAAGATTTTAATTAATAGCTTACCATTCATTCGGGTACTATTTAGGTGAATTTTCAAGTCTCGATGACTCATTAGTTCACTTTCATAGTACCCAAACGAGTACTATGAAGCGGTGGGCGAAAGCGTCATTTTAATAATTCCTAGATGAATAAAGGTAAGAGTATGTGTGCTTGTATGTTGATGTTGAAGTGTTTTATCCGTTATGAGCTCATTAATCTTCTAAATACGAGGTGCAATCATGACTGATGAAGTAGAAAGAAAAGTCTTTTGATCAAAGCCGTTCCTTTATGCTTTCTAGAAAACATCTTGGTCGTTGATTTTAGACAATTGAATCCTTGCACGATTGCCGAGCCAATCCAAGGTGATGAAGAAAAAGGGAGTGCAGGGATGCTGGTGAAGACGGCGAGGCTTGATTGCGTATTGAGGGTTGACAATAATGATCATAAATATTTGTAATCTATTTTTATCTCGAACCCTTTCATTTTTTCTGAACTCGTACACCCCCAAACTTAAGTCTGATCGTCCTCGAGCAAAGAAATTAAAGCAAACACATAAGCTCGAAAATTCTACAACTCATATACAAAGGCAAAATAAACACCTTAGAACAAGACTTATGAAGAATCACTTATTCATCAAAAACATTCAAATTCACATGCCTCAAAATTTCTGCAACACTATCTCAAATCATGATCACCCACGTTCCTCATTTATCTAGAATCCACATTAAGCAAGATTATGCAAACAAATCAAACTCATCAACACAAACCAACTTTGAAAATATAACTTATTCGAATGCACAATACGCGATAACCATGATCAAAAGGTCTTTCCGGCTTGTAATGTAAGGCTTGGGTGTTGGCTTGGTATGGAAATATATGGAAGAAAGTGACTAAGGGTTTAGAGAGCTTAAAACTCAATATCCTCAAGCTACACTCCCCAACTAAGCATCATACTCAAAATTCTCACCACTTTCTTTCTCTTTTTTTTTCTTTTTTCTTTTTCCAAACTCACAACCCCCAAACTTATTTCTTGTTGAACTTGGGTCGTGTACGAGTTACAATACCTAACCAATGATCATCAAAGCATCACATATATAGCCTAGTCGAAATTTTTTTCCAACTATTTTTTCTTTTCTTTTCTTTTCCTGTGTTTTTTTTTCTTTTTTTTTATTCTTCTCCTTTCTCTTTTCTTTACTTTTTTTTTCCGACTATTTTGGCTCAACTGTATTCATGTGCTTCTCACATCCTTATCTTTCATCTAGTATACCTCAAAATTTTCATCAATTCTCAAAATCAACCAACATCAACCTCCTTACCCTTTGTGCTCAACACAATAAAATACACACCCAAACATAGCTAAAAGAATACTGAATTGTAAGCTCTCATAACCGGGTGATTAGCCTTGTTTTTCTTTTAGGCTAACTGGTAGATGATGTGGTTTATGAACAAAAAGGGAATGGTGGTCTATGGTGTGCTTAACACACCTCATTCTTATCAATAAGGCTCAAATAAAGGTTCTAGAGACAATGAATATACTGCAGACTAACATACGGCTGAAGACAATTCAAAAATGGCCTAAATCATCTCATGGTCATGCAATATCAATGCATTCTTCAAAATTAAACAAACGTAGAAAGTTCATGCCTCGAGTCCTCAAAAATTTACATAAGCTTGACTAAAAAAATATCAAGACACAGAAAAGCATGTTGATCACAGAGAAAAGAATTGGAAGCTAAAAACAAATGAGACAGCAAAATCATCAAGCTTCATCAGAAAAATGACAATTCGTTAGAATTATTCAAGGTATATTCACTTGCACATATGTGTATAAATTGCAACAATTTCTGGGCATATAAAAAAATTATCATGCATAACATGTATCCACCCCAAAACTTAATTAGCGCATTGTCCTCAATGAGCCAAATGATGGAAAATAAAAATAACTAGGGGAAAGAATACCGCCCTGATCATTGAGTGAGGTTGGACAGACAGAAAGTGCATGGGAGCTAACGACAATCACTCGCGAAGTTGGAGAATAGGTGTGACCTAAACACATAAACAAAAGAAATCAGAAAGCAGACACAAATACTTGTAATTAGGAGATTAATATTGATAAGAGGTGTTTTTACGTGTTTTTAAGACCGTAATTCTTATGATTTAGATTCACTTATTGCTTAAATCATGTCACATTTGCATTTAATAGGTGTGTTAAGTGAATACAGGTAATAAATGAGAATACATGAAGAAAAGGGAAGAAAAACGATGTACAAAACAAGTTCAAGCATGTTTTTCAACACCGAGGCGGTTTATGCATATCCTACCACATTCGAGCGATAATTCCGTACATTTCGAGACCGACTTAGACAAAGTTTCCTTCTACAAAGTTTTAGATGTATGTCTTAGCTTCAAATGGGAACTTGAAACATCCAAATCGGAGGTCTATAGAGATAATTGTGAAGGAAATACGATTACTGCGCCGAACAGAGAAGTACATGTGCCAGGATACGCCCCAACGCCTTCCTAGTCATGCCTAGGCATGGATAGTCCGAATGTTACTCCTTTTTCAGCCTAAATTCCAGCCTTATATGATGGGTAAGAATCACTTTTGGCCATAATTCAGCACATGTGTTGAGGGGTTGTCATAAGTGTGTTTCTTAGTAGATTTACTTTATGGGCGCCAAATCAGAAACAACCGCCATGTTGAAACGTAATTTAGGTATACTTAGAGACCGAATTGGACAAAATGTCCTTCTGCAAAGTTGTAGATCTATGTGTTATCTGAACATGTGGACTTGAATGATACAATTTGGAGATCTGTGGAGAAGTTTATGAGGAAAATACTAAGACTGCGCTGGAAAGCAAGAAAATGGCAGCATGCATGTGTTTTGTTAAAGTTTTCACATGATTATGCTTGGTGGAATTCTTAATGGCCAAAATTTCAGCATTTTTTAGCTGGTTGGAATCTTAAAAGCCAAACTTTAAGCATCACCTTAGGTGGAATTCTCATTGGGGAACTTTAATGGGAATTCTTAATGCATACTTTAGTGGAATTTTGGCTATAAAAGGAGGGGGAACCCATACTCTTCATCATTCACTATCAATTTCAGATTCTTAGAGGAGAGGGGGGCAGCCCGTAATCTAATTTCTCCACCATTCATCACCATTCTTCATCACTCTTGGAGGGGAAAACTAGAGGAAGGAAAAGAGCTTGGGGATTGAAGGCTCAACTTCAAGATCCATCATTATTCACTTTGAGGGAGTTTTTATAGCTTTTCATTTCAATTATGTCTATGAACATGTGTATTAATTCATTTATGTTTTTCATATTATCCATTATGAACTAAATTCATAAGACTAGGGCCATGTAAGGCCAAATTGTGATATATGCTTATAATAGATGATTGTTGAGGTTGTTCTTATATTGTTATGGGATGTGAATTTGTATTTTTGCCTATCTTGCATATACTTGATCACTATATGTTAGAATCTTATGCCTAGGTTAATATTTCGGGAGAAAATTGACTTAGGGTGCAAGAAATTCACATCATGACCCGTAACTAATGAGGAATTGCCCTAGACATAGGTAAAGATTCCCGGGTGAAGTTGTTCGATTCAAATCGAGTGAACTCTAGTACGTTAATGCATGTTTAGTGGTTAGATTTCCAGATAGGAATATTTGGGAAATCACGATCTAAGCATAGGAGTTTATACGCGAGACATCGGTTATTCTCTACCCTCGGAGCTCTCACCATAACAATATAAGCGTAATCCTTCAACGAGAATCTTTATAAGTATAATTGATCAATTTGAACCTAGCATGTGCCTTAGTCTCCCTTTCTATTTTGTTTTAAATCATTTGTTCAACCTTGTTCTTATCTTACGCATTTCACACTCATTTTACCTTTATTGTTTTGATCTTTGTTGTTATAAAATCTTAAACTAGAATTCAAGTCCTTGTGGTTCGACAATCCGGACTTTTCGTCCACTTTTATTACTACACACGACTAGTGCACTTGCTACAATAGCACGTTAGCTTTTAGCGTGTCAAGTTTTTGGCGCCGTTGCCGGGGACTTGTTCATTTTAGTTTTTGATTTTTCGTTTAAATTTTCATAATTCTTAGTTCTTCGTTTATTTCTAACCTTTCTTTTATTTTATTATTCTAATTTTGTTTTTTGTGTTTAATTGTTGGGTGTAATTTGTGGTGCATGACCCGCTCTTCTAACGAGCCTCTATACAATTTTGAGCCGGAGATAGAGCGTGTTCTTCGATCTAGTAGACGCGCTCGAGAAATGGCCGACAATCTAAATTCAAATGGGAATTTTCCCGACATAAATCTCCCGGAAAACAGGGAATGGTTGCAAAATCTATTCCAAGCTATGCAACCGGCACCTCCTCAAAGACTTCCATCGGTCCGGGAAAGTCTACCTCCAAGGGTCCACACTATACCGGGGCCCGTAGTCTTTCCAAATTTCTTTGCACCAAATTATCACATTCCGTCACACATCTTTAGCATGGTGCAAAGCGAACCCTTCTATGGAGAGCCCCATGAATCACCTCATGAGCATTTGAAGACTTTAGACGATACTCTCATGACTACCCAATTTCATCCACGGGATCTCGATGCAATTCGTCTAAGAGTCTTCCACTTCTCATTAAAGGAAAGGGCGACCATGTGGTACAAATCTCTACCACCCCAATCCATCACAACATGGGGACAATTGGTCGATGCCTTTTTGAGCAAATTCTTTCCACCCTCCAAAATCAATGAGCTAAGGAGCAACATTAAGGAGTTTAAGCAGGGGAATCATGAGTCCTTAGCCGAGGCATGGGCTAGATATAAAAACATGCTCCGAAAATGTCCGGATCACAATCTAAGATTGAGCGCGCAAGTATTACGATTCCATGATGGAGTCCGTTCGCCCATCCGAAATAGGCTCAATGCCGGCGCCGGTGGTGATCTCCTTGGGCTCGATTGCCAAAGTGTGTGGGACAAGATTGAGCAATTAGCCCGGGAAGATGAACTCTATCCCGATGATGAAGAAATCACACCCACTAAAAAGATTGCTTGTGTTCAAGAGTTGGGCGAAGAAGTTGCTTTGGAAACAATGGTTAGCAATGTAAACTATGTTGGAAATGCCAATCGACCTCAATTGAACTTCCATGTGCCCGAAAATTTTCCAAGAAGGCCCAATCCGGCACAAAATGCCCATCCCGGCGTCTATCAAGCACCAAGGCCCCCATTCAACAATAACCAAGCTCAAAGGCAAGGTAATCCTCATGTACAAAGGCAAGTTAGGCCTCCTACAATCGATGAACGTCTTGATGAGGAAATAAAGAAATCGGATTCAGCAATCAACGAACTCCGTACTATGATGAAGGATTTAATGATGGATATGAAGGATTTGAAGACACAAATGGGTCAAATGGCAAAGACAATCAGCGAGAGAGCCCCGGGAACTTTACCAAGTGACACGGAAAAGAACCCGGGAACTTTACCAAGTGACACGGAAAAGAACCCGAAAGAGCAATGCTATGGAATTACCTTGAGAAGTGGCGAACCGGTAAAAGGTGATAATGTTCGCACTGATGCGCCCGAGGGCCCATCCATCCACGCCCAGGCGCCCTTGTCGCTGCGCCAAGGCGCCGATTGTCACGCCCAAGCGCCACATTCTGTATCCTCCACAGCTGGCCCTTCAACTCCAACGCATCATCCCATCGAGGTTCGTCTTCCATTTCCAAATGCACAAAAAACGAAAAAGAAGGATATGGATCAGATTTTCCTTAGGATTGTGGCGACTCTTTGTGAGGACCCGGGGAGGCTCACCATTCCGTGCACCATTGGCCCTCTTACTTTTGAAAAGGTTATTTGCGATACGGGAGCAAGTATCAATCTCCTCCCGTATTCTCTCTTCAAGAAGTTGGGCCTTGGAAATCCCAAACCGACATCAATGAGCCTCCAACTCGCCGATGGATCAATTAAGAGACCAAAGGGGATAATAGAAGATGTTATTGTACAAGTTGACAAATTCTTTTTCCGGGTTGACTTTGTGGTCCTTGATATGGAGGAAGATGTTGAGATGCCCTTGATTCTAGGAAGACCTTTCCTAGTCACTAGCAATGCCAAGATCGACATGGGAAAAGGTAAGTTATCATTGAGGGTAGGAGATGTAAAAGTGATATTTGATGCTTCTAATAATAGGAAACCATCTATGGATGATCTTACTTGTTCCAATATCGATGTTATTAACCCTTCTCTTGATGAGAAATGTGCAAATGGCAAGGCTAAGGGCACACTCGAGTTGGAGGATGAGATTCCGTATGATAAACACAACAAAGAGGGAAAAGAAGATTTATGCATGAAATACATTCCACCCCATCGCCGTGCTCGTAAGATTGAAAAGACTCATCCAATACAAAGGGCTTATTGCAAAATCCCGCAATATGAGTGGAAGCAAGTAGACCATGGAGCTAAAAGGAGGCATGACAAGGATTTGGTCGTGTTAAATGGACCACCTATTTGAACCTCAAAGAGCACAAAGTCGAGCTACCGACTCTAAACTAGCGCTTCTTGGGAGGCAACCCAAGTTTGTAAGTTTGTTTTTCTTTTTTTCTTTTTTTTATTTTGTTTTTGTTTTGTTTAGTTTGTTTCTTTATGTTGTGTTCAAACATGCACTTTTGGCATGTATGTTTTCTTATGCTTGATGGTTTGAAAAGTTGAAGTGTTAGATATGATGCAAATTTGGACCATGCTCATTTTACTCGAGAGGAGGAGAAGCTATAGGATTATGTATTGGAAGTTTAAGGATGTTTTTCAACATCCTTGGTTGTAAATGTTCTTTTACTGTTGTGTATGCTTGTTGTAACAACATTGGGGACAATGTTGGATTTAAGTTTGGGGGTGTTTAGAAGAGTACTTATTTTGAACTTTGATGGTGCAATCCTAATTTTTAGCTTAATTTTAGGGAAAGTTTGCTTGATATCATGTTTATATGCTTCTTTGTTGAGAAAATCAAGCATGAAAAATTTGTAGTCCTTCCAATTGATGCATTGAAATTGATTGACTTGGAAAAATGGCATGAATTCTTGAAATAATTTGAATTTAATGGAATATATATCTTTGAAATTGCTCGTGGAGACCTTAGACTAGAATTGATTATTTAGATGATTCACAATGCACTTAAATCGAAGGTAGAGGAGTTGAGAGGATAACCATCTTGAGACACTTAAGGAATTATTCCCAGAAATATTAACTTAGATTTCTCATAAAGTTATAAGTTGAGTAGTAATTTTATATGCTAACAATGAATTGAAAAGGTTGAATTTTGGTATGTCCAAAAGTGGTCAGGCTAATACGTACCGGAGGTGAAAAGTTTCATACCTATATACTGTACTATTATGCTAATTTGAGCTATGCTCAAGCCAAAAGAAGTGAATTGTTTAAAAGATCTAGTTTTATTTCGTGGCCTTTGATACTCGATTGATTAAATCCTTAGGAGTGTCTCTACACTTAATGCCCCAAAACTATCTAGTTTGGGAGTCATTGATCTAAAACTTGTTACATGGGTGTCATAGAAAGCCTAATGGAATAAAACATTGCACATGATCTAGCCTTAATGAAGTTTAATGGAAATTCCATATGAATTGAATGTTGAATATTTGAGATGATGAAATTTAAATGGCTATGAGATTATCTATAATTATTGTGCCTTGTGTTTGATCAAAAGTTGATAGATATGAGATTAATGTCCAAAATTTGGTAAGGATGCCTCTCGACTATAATACCCTAGATTTATTTTTCACTACACCCTAGGGAGTCGTTTCAAGTATTGGTGTCACATGAGCAAAAGTAGTTGATATGTATATATATATTTGTGAACTTTAAAGGTTGATTTTATGCCATTCATTCTTGTTGATCATATTGAGATGTGTTGATTCGGTTGGGATTGAAAATTTGCTAGATTTTGTGGGTATATCGTATGCAAACCCTCACGAGACTATAACTCGTCCTTTGAGGTAACTCAAAGGTTTAAAGGCTTGTTGCACCCGCTAAGTGCAATCGTTTACTCCACGAAAGTGAGTTAGTTAGTTGTTTTGTTTTCTCCCATTGAATGATGTTGGTCTTGCCTTATAGCTCTTATTGCTCGAGGTCGAGCAATTGATAAGTTTGGGGGTGTTGATAAGAGGTGTTTTTACGTGTTTTTAAGACCGTAATTCTTATGATTTGGATTCACTTATTGCTTAAATCATGTCACATTTGCATTTAATAGTTGTGTTAAGTGAATACAGGTAATAAATGAGAATACATGAAGAAAAGGGAAGAAAAACGATGTACAAAACAAGTTCAAGCATGTTTTTCAACACCGAGGCGGTTTATGCATATCCTACCACATTCGAGCGATAATTCCGTACATTTCGAGACCGACTTCGACAAAGTTTCCTTCTACAACGTTTTAGATGTATGTCTTAGCTTCAAATGGGAACTTGAAACATCCAAATCGGAGGTCTATAGAGATAATTGTGAAGGAAATACGATTGCTGCGCCGAACAGAGAAGTACATGTGCCAGGATACGCCCCAACGCCTTCCTAGTCATGCCTAGGCATGGATAGTCCAAATGTTACTCCTTTTTCAGCCTAAAATCCAGCCTTATATGATGGGTAAGAATCACTTTTGGCCATAATTCAGCACATGTGTTGAGGGGTTGTCATAAGTGTGTTTCTTGGTAGATTTACTTTATGGGCGCCAAATCAGAAACAACCTCCATGTTGAAACGTAATTTAGGTATACTTAGAGACCGAATTGGACAAAATGTCCTTCTGCAAAGTTGTAGATCTATGTGTTATCTGAACATTTGGACTTGAATCATACAATTTGGAGATCTTTGGAGACGTTTATGAGGAAAATACTAAGACTGCGTTGGAAAGCAAGAAAATGGCAGCATGCATGTGTTTTGTTAAAGTTTTCACATGGTTATGCTTGGTGGAATTCTTAATGGCCGAAATTTCAGCATTTTTTAGCTGGTTGGAATCGTAAAAGCCAAACTTTAAGCATCACCTTAGGTGGAATTCTCATTGGGGAACTTTAATGGGAATTCTTAATGCATACTTTAGTGGAATTTTGGCTATAAAAGGAGGGGGAACCCATACTCTTCATCATTCACTATCAATTTCAGATTCTTAGAGGAGAGGGGGGCAGCCCCTAATCTAATTTCTCCACCATTCATCACCATTCTTCATCACTCTTGGAGGGGAAAACTAGAGGAAGGAAAAGAGCTTGGGGATTGAAGGCTCAACTTCAAGATCCATCATTATTCACTTTTGAGGGAGTTTTTATAGCTTTTCATTTCAATTATGTCTATGAACATGTGTATTAATTCATTTATGTTTTTCATATTATCCATTATGAACTAAATTCATAAGACTAGGGCCATGTAAGGCCAAATTGTGATATATGCTTATAATAGATGATTGTTGAGGTTGTTCTTATATTGTTATGTGATGTGAATTTGTATTTTTGCCTATCTTGCATATACTTGATCACTATATGTTAGAATCTTATGCCTAGGTTAATATTTCGGGAGAAAATTGACTTAAGGTGCAAGAAATTCACATCATGACCCGTAACTAATAAGGAATTGCCCTAGACATAGGTAAAGATTCCCGGGTGAAGTTGTTCGATTCAAATCGAGTGAACTCTAGTACGTTAATGCATGTTTAGTGGTTAGATTTCCGGATAGGAATATTTGGGAAATCACGATCTAAGCATAGGAGTTTATACGCGAGACATCGGTTATTCTCTACCCTCGGAGCTCTCACCATAACAATATAAGCGTAATCCTTCAACGAGAATCTTTATAAGTATAATTGATCAATTTGAACCTAGCATGTGCCTTAGTCTCCCTTTCTATTTTGTTTTAAATCATTTGTTCAACCTTGTTCTTATCTTACGCATTTCACACTCATTTTACCTTTATTGTTTTGATCTTTGTTGTTATAAAATCTTAAACTAGAATTCAAGTCCTTGTGGTTCGACAATCCGGACTTTTCGTCCACTTTTATTACTACACACGACTAGTGCACTTGCTACAATAGCACGTTAGCTTTTAGCGTGTCAAATATTTATGACATGGTCTCAGGAAAACATAACCAAAAAGCAAGAATAAACGTTACATATCTTGAACAACGAACGACGTGAGTACTGAGAGTTGAGAGATAGATCCCTTTTGCTGCTGAGATAAAGAAAAATAGGACTTGGGGATTTTAAGGGTTTTGAAATTTTAGAATTTGTTTTTTTTTCTTTTTTTTTTTTGTAAAATTGCCATTTAGCCGTGGCTAAAACCATGGGTAGCCGCGGCTACCGGGACAGAATGGTTTCAAATTTTTAGCCGTGGCTATGGTGATTGGTAGCCGCGGCTAAATTTACCTGGGAGCAATTTTTTTTTTTTATCGTGAATTTTCGACTAAGGCATGATTAAGATGACCGCGAGCCGTGGTGATAAAAACAAAGGTTATTCATAACATGTGAGAACTCTTAGCCATGGCTAAAATACCTGGAAGTAGAGATATAAAAAAAAATCAAAAATTTTAAATGCAAGCCACGGAGAAAGTGATATAACACCGCAACCAAAATACCGAACACCAAAGCTAAATTTTTCTTGAGCTTGTAAGGAACGTCGTTGTTCTTCTCGACTGTCTCTCTTGTATGGATTGCATAAACCTGAGACACGAAAACAAACTAAAAGAGAACAAAAGACTCAACTAAATCAAAACAAAAGAAATAAAAGAAAACGATAAACATGGGTTGCCTCCCAAGAAGCGCTTGTTTTAAGTCATTAGCTCGACTCCCTTGCACTGCTCATGGTGGGTCATAAGGAGCAAAGCTAACTTTGTATAGACGAATCTTTTTGTGCTTTTTCCAGTTGCGTAGAGGCTTCTCCCCTCCAATCTCTATCACACGACCTAAAAGAATTAGAAGTGAGCATAAGGTTTCTTTCGAAAATACATAATTGAAGTGTAAAGATGAAAGTTTAATTGAAAGTGAGAAAGAATCCTCAATGGATGATTGCAACTCATATGTGGCTGTCCCATACTCCCATAGACATTGTTTTGACAACTCAAATGGTGGTACATCCAAGTGATTTATATATCCTCTGATTTTCTCATTCTCGTCCGTAGTATCACTTGGGTTTTCAAAATATGCATCGAATGGATCATTAGAGTTGTAAACTTTAACTTCAACCTCCTCCACTCTGTCTCTCTGGTTATTGATACACTTTTTTAAGAATTCGAGAGATATGGTGGTATATGGCCTTTGGTTCTTGAAGATTTCTAATGTCTTTTCATGGTCATTTGATGGGATGGATTTCAGAGAATCAGTGTGGAATTGTGAGTCCTCTAGTGATGTTGCTTCTGGAGCCTCATCATTCTCTTCTGTGTTAATATACGTGGTTTCTGATGACCTCTCTACCAATAAGTTGGAGATTAGATTCAGTTGTGCTTGAACGTTCATGATGCATGTTTCTATGTTTTGACTCCGCTCATCAAGTCGTGATATCATAGTGTCATTTTGGTTCATCAATTGGATCGTCAGCTCTTCAAGACTTGGGGTTCATTCACGGTGTTGCTGACAATTCCCTTGGTTCTGAAAGTCAATCGGTTGAAATTCTTCTTGCATCATACTATCATGTTGCAGGTATGCGGATGAAGATCTCATAACATAATAACTCAATGGAAAATCTTGATGACTCTTCCCCCCGTGTTGACAGTAATTGCTATGATCAACGCCTCCACGCCACGAACACAAATCTTGCACTTGGCTCCCATAAGCTCCAATGTTCCATCCTTGTCTTGACCAATAAAAGTTATTATGATTCACCTCTTCAAGAAAGAAAAAAAAAATATATATATATGTATATATATATATATATATTATAAAAAAAACTTAAGCTTAGAACAGATAAGAGAATTTCAATATTAAATAAAACAATTGTCCCCGGCAACGGCGCCAAAAACTTGACACACAAAATCCTAGCAAGTGTACTAGGTCGTGCAAGTAATATAGTGGATGTAAGTCCGGATTATCGTACCCTAGAGATAATTGTATTTAAGTACTGGAATTACTGTGTTATCTAATTCTAAGTTAAATCAAGAGATAAAGATGTGAATTATGAATTAAAATACTAAATAACAATTACCAACTAATGAGAGAAATCAACTTTGAATTTAAATCAATGAGAAAAGTGATTAAGACACATGATTCAACCAATTATTCAATTTGACTATGATTCTATCTTACCGGATTATTAGATTGATTAGGTTAAGGCGAAATTCCCTAAATTACTTACTATCCAATCTCTTGGTATAACAATTCTATTTTCATTAACGATTTCTATATCTCTATAGAAATTCAAATGAATGAAAACGCATTACACAGATTCATGGAATTTCCCATTTTCACGGAAAGCACACACAAGGAAATCAAATCTATCTCTAATCAATTTTACGTTGTGGTATTTAATACCTATATGCATCCCTAGTTTATCTCCTCTCGATCTCAAAACTAAGCACAAATTCATACAATTGGTAGCTAAGCAATCATAAGCATTAAGAACAAGTATTAAACACATAACCCAAAACAACTTTAATCCGGAAAAATAATACTCATAAATCAAACATAGTAATTGGATTTCACATGGCCTCAATCAAAGGGAAATTAAATCATAATCATAAAAGAAAAGAGATAATTCATCTTGAAAGACATGTTCAATGAAAACAAATCTAAAAGCATGAAATTAAAACTCCCTAATAACGTTTCTTGATAGATCTTGCTTGAATTCTCCGTCTTCATAGACAAAGATGGAGTATCCTTGTGTTCTTCTTCTTCCCCAAACTTCTCTCAACCCTCTTGGTGTGTTTCAAAGTGTCAAACCCTCAAAAGTGGGCAAAAGTTTTGAATTTTGACCTAATAGCGCGTTTTATAGATACTGAAATTGGCCCTTAGCCGCGGCTAAAAAGACGGTAGCCACGACTAAAATCTACTGTTCACATTTTTTGCCTATTTTAGACTTGGTAACTTCATATCTTCAAAGTACAAAGGTTTCTTCATGATCACCATGGCTAAGGGTCTTCATAGCTGTGGCTAGAGGAGTATTTTGAGAACTTCTTTGATCTTTTCATTAATTTCTTCTCAAATTCTCAAATAACCTATAAAAACACAACCAATCACAAAATCAAAGCATATGTGGCATAAATACACTCAAGAACTCATCAAAATACAAGAAAAAAGACGCTTAAAAGGTGTAAAATACGAGCTTATCAAATGTCATCTTATTCTTTTTCAGATGTAGGATCGATTTTGTGTGTCATCCTTTTTCAGATGAAGAAAAAGGTAATTTTGCATGCTGTCATCTTTTTCTTTTTCAGATGTAGGATCGACTTTGCATGTCATCCTTTTAGATGTAGGATCGATTTCGCATGCATTCCTTTTAGTTGATCACTTTTCAGATTTAGGATCGGCTTCGCATGTCGTCCTATTGAAATTACTCTCTTACAGGCCTAGGATAGACGTCGTGCGTCGTCCTTTTGGTGGATTTTAGATATAGGATCTACTTTGCTTGTGAACCATTTGTACTAACAATTTTTCCATCTTTTTCAGAGGTTAAGTCAACATCATGTGTCCACCTTTTAAATATGGACAATTTCACCATCTTTTTCAGAGGTAGGGTCGAGTTCGTAATGAACATTCTGACTTAATATTTTTTTTCAATCTTTTTCATAGATAAGGTGGACTTCGTATGTCAACGTTTTAAATTTGGATAATTTGACCATCTTTTTCAGAGGTAGGGTCGACATCATATGTCGTCCTTTTAGTTGGTTTTTGTATCTTTCTCAGATTTTTGTTCTTGGATCTTGGTCTTCCTTCTTTTTTAGAAATATTTAATTTCTAACCATTTTTCAGAATTTGGTTCATGGTTCATGGTCGATAAGAAGCCATTTCTATTTCTTTATTAAGAAATACTTAAATGTTTGCCAAGTTCTTTTTCAGAATTTGGATCATGATTCAAGGTTGATGGTCCATGAGACACCATTTCTATTTCTTTATTAAGAAAAATGTTTGCCAAGTTCTTTTTCAGAATTTGAGTCATAGTTCATGGTTCATGGTCTATGAACAACCATTTTGATTTCTTTTTTAAGAAATGCTTAAATGTTTGCCAAGTCTTTTTCAGGTCTTGAGTCGTGGTTCATGGTCCATGAACAACCATTTTTATTTCTCTATTAAGAAATATTTAAATATTTGCCAAGCCTTTTTCAAAAATTGGGTCATGGTCCATCAGCAATCATTTCTATTTCTTTATTAAGAAATATTTAAATGTTTGCCAATTCTTTTTCAGAAATTGGGTCATGGTCCATGGTCCATAAGCAACCATTTCTATTTCTTTATTAAGAAATATTTAAATGTTTGCCAAGTCTTTTTCAGAACTTGGGTCATGGGTCATGGTTCATGAGCAACCATTTCGATTTCTTTATTAAAAAATATTTAAATGTCTGCGAAGTCTTTTTCAGAACTTGGGTCATGGTTCATGATTCATGAGCAACCATTTCGAGTTCTTTTTTAAAGTGCAAAACAGCAATTATATTGATAGTTATGGAGACAAAAAATGTACGATGTCATAAGCATGTAGATCGCTTATCCTATGCTATTGATGTCATGACCCAAAACCTCACTTTTCATTAAATCATACATTAGCATAAATACATGCATTTGGATAGTTTATTCATGCTCAATCATAATAGTTTTGCTATTTGCCACATCATTAAATCATACATTAGCATAAATACATGCATTTGGATAGTTTATTCATGCTCAATCATAATAGTTTTGCTATTTGCCACATCATGCTTAGAATTTTAAGCCACCAAATGTTTTCCTTTGCCCAAAGAAAGTAGCAACACCAATTATTCCAATTTTTAGGGACCAAAGTGAAAATTAACCTTATTTTTTTGTCTAAGTCGGTCAAGAAGACTTCTAGAGAAAATTAGAGAGATAAACACTTCAAGGTCCCTTCATCTCCTTCAAAAACGAATCTGTCTGGCAGTTTATGTGCATCCAAGCTTTTGGCAATCAAACCAGGTTCAAATTGGGATCTCTTTAGCTTAAAATCTTCCTAAGACATCAAGGAACAATCCTATGGAGGCCAAAATTGCTTAGATATTACTAAAAGGTTCAGAATCGCCCAAACAGTACGCTTCAATCCTAGAACTCCAATTCTGCCAGCTGTTTTGGAATTGTGTCGTTTTTAGTGTTCTTCTTAGACTTTCACTAAGGTAGAGTACCCTATATTTTTTTTAGTATGTATATATGCATGTTATAAGCTGTTTCTCAAGA
Organism: Buddleja alternifolia; assembly: GCA_019426215.1. NCBI lineage: Eukaryota > Viridiplantae > Streptophyta > Magnoliopsida > Lamiales > Scrophulariaceae > Buddleja > Buddleja alternifolia. Next base: position 770 of record WHWC01000137.1, on the reverse strand, counting down.
TTTGGTAAGGGTTGGAGTTGTGTGAAATTTTCTAATAATCATTGAGTAAAACCGTCAGTCTGTTCGGCGGGATTGACAATATCTGCTGTTTTGAGGTTATTTAGGTAACCTAGAAATTTTTGTTCAATCTACAAATTTTACAGCAAATATATAAAGATATTATAGATACATCACCCAAATTTCAGAAATTTTCAGTAAACAAGGGATTTTAGAAAAATAGTTGAATGTAGGGTGTCGGTTCTGAAGAAAATCTGTTGGGACAACCTTGTTTTGTTAATCAAATCGGAAATTAAATATGAACATATTATGTCATGTTATTCAATGTTTTATATCCAGGGTATTTATGCATTTTGATGTGTTTAATAGGTCGAGATTCCAATAGAGGAGCAAAATCGCCGACTAGACAAAGACATCTTGACGAGCCACTATTTGTTAGTATAATTGGGTGATTGGATAATTCATTCCTTTGATTGATATTTGTAAATGAATCCTTTATTGGTCTACTTGTGTTGATTGTGAAACTTATGGTGTTGTGAACGTGGTTATTTGATGATTGGGTGATGGAAACGAATGTGGTGAATATAATTCATTGTGTAATATATGTGAACTACATGAACTTTAACATGGTGAAAATGTTGCTGATGATTTGATGATGAAAATGAGATACATGATACGAACATGCATTCATCCGAGATAAAAGGTTTTTATTATGGCTGCTAATAACCCTGAGCCATTTGTTAAAAGAATTTCCAGTATAACTGGACCACAAG